>CAUYLG010030761.1:0-110605 GCA_963573385.1 Cacajao melanocephalus
CCGCACAATGACTCATGAAGCCGCCATGCTTGAACGGCACATCCTGTTCTACGTGTCAGTAGCCAAAATATTCTGCAGAAGTCATGCATCAACACTTCACCCTTTCCCTCAGCTCAACAGCCTCCAGGGGAGAGGTGAAACGTGTATGGGCTCAAGCTCAAAATGGCCACGGTGCAGCTACGCACCACAAACGGGAGCGATCCCCACAGTTTTCCTTGTAATGTACCACAGTATTCTTAACCATTAACCCATTGAAGGACATTTAGGTTGTTTATAATTTTTGTTAATTATGAATAAAACTACTACAAACATTTATATGTAGGTTTTTGTATGAACATAAATTTTCATCTCTGAAGGGTAAATATTGGAATGAAATGGTTAGGTCATATGGTAAGTGTATGTTTATCTTTGTAACACAGGGCCAGCCTTTTCCAGAATTATTGCTTATTTTTGTTTTTCCACCAGCAATGTGTGAAGATGTGATTGCTCCATAATTTGCCAGCACCTGGTATTCTCATTGTTTTTATTTTATCCACTGTAGTAGATGTGTAGTGGTATCTCATGTGGCTTCAGTTTGCATTTCCTTAATGACTAATGATGCTGAGCATCTTTTCATGTGCTTATTGTCCATCTGTGTATCTTTGACAAAGTGTTCAAATCTTTTGCCATTTTAAAAGAATTCTATTGTTTGTTTTTCTAGTTTAATTTTGTAGTTTGTGGCTTGTCTGTTTATTCTCTTTTATTCCATTTTTATTTCAGTGTCTTTTATAAAGCAAAGGCTTTAAATTTTGATGAAGTCCAAGTTTTCCTTTTATGGACCATACTTTTGGTGTCATATGTAAGAACCCCATCCCTGGCTGGGTGCAGTGGCTCATGCCTTTACTCCTAGCACTTTGAGAGGCCGAGGCAGGCAGATCACCTGAGGTCGGAAGTTCGAGACCAGCCTGACCAACATGGAGAAACCCTGTCTCTACTAAAAATACAAAAAAATTAGCCGGGTGTGGTGGTACATGCCTGTAATCTCAGCTACTTGGGAGGCTGAGACAGGATAATTGCTTGAACCTGGGAGGCGGGAGAGATTATGGTAAGCCAAGATTGTGCTATTGCACTCCAGCCTGGGCAACAAGAGTAAAACTCTGTATAAAAAAAAAAAAAAAAAACTTTAGTTAGCCCACCCCTAACTAAAGTTTAGGAAGTTTTTCATTTTTCTTCTAGCTTAATGATAATGTTTTTCACTTACAGCTAGGATCCATTGTTAGGTAATTTTTATATAAGATGTTAAATAAAGCCCCAGGCTCATTGTTATTTACATGTTATCCAATTGTTTCAGCAACATTTGTAGAAAACATATTTTTTCTCCATTGAATTTCCTTTGCTCTTTTGTCAACAATTGATTATATTTAAGTGGGTTTATTTCTCAGTTTTCTATTCCATTGATCTATGAGTCCATCCCTTTGTCAAAACCATACATTGTCTTGATTACTGTAGCTTGGTAGTAAATCTCAAAATCAGGTAATGTAAGCCCTTTAAATGTATTCTTTTTCTAATTGATATGCTTCCACTGTCATATATTTGTCTATTATTTCAAGTTTTACTTTCTATATTCTGACACTCAGTTGTTTTCTGAATACAGGTTAAGAATTGTCAAATCTCTGGTGATTTGAATGTTTTCTCATTATGTAGTGACTTTCTTTAAACATAAGATTATAACAGATATATTGGAGTTTTTTGGGGTGAGGGGTTTGAAACAAAGTCTCACTCTCACCCAGGCAGAAGTGCGGTGGTGCGATCTTGGCTCATTGCAGCCTCAACCTCCTGGGCTCAGCCTCTCGAGTACCTGGGATTACAGGCGTGTACCACCACATCCAGCTAAATTTTTTAGCATCTTTTGTAGAAATGGGGTTTTGCCATGTTGCCCAGGCTGGTCTTGAACTTGGGAGCTGAAGCAATCTGCCCACCTTGGCCTCCCAAAGTGCTGGAATGACAAGCATGAGCCACTATGGCCCACCACAGATTTATTGAGATATAATTTACATACCATAAAATTTCACCCATTTAAAATTTACAATTCGGTGTTGTGTATTCGCAAAGTTGTATGACCATCACCACAATAAATTTTAGAATATTATCACCTTCAAAAGAAAACTTTTAGCTATGACCTCTGCTATGGTCTGTATGTTTGTGTACCCTCAAAATTCATAAGTTGAAATTCTAACCCCTAAGGTGATGGTATTAGGAGATGAAGTGATTAGGTCAAGAGGGCATAACCCTCATGAATGAGCTCCATGCTCTTATGAAAGTGGCCCCAGACAGATCACTCACCCCTTTTCCCTTGTGAGGCCACAATGAAAAGACAGTCATCTGTGAGCTAGAAGTGGGTTCTCACTCAAATTTCATCATGGTGGTGCCTTGATCTTAGACTTCCCAGCCTCCAGAACTGTAAGAAATCCTAAGCTACTCAGTCCGTGGTACATTTGTTATGACAGCTGGAACAGACTAAAATAACTCCCAACCCTAGGCAACCATGAATATACTGTCTATGTCTGTATATTTGCCTATTCCGGACATTTCATATAAATGGAATCATAATGATCATACAGTATATGATCTGGTGTGGTTTGAATATGTATTAGCTCATTTTCACACTGCCATGAAGAAATAATCTGAGACTCAGTAACTTGTAAGGAAAAGAGGTTTAATTGGTTCATGGTTCCACAGGCTGTACAGGAGACATGGCTTGGGAGGCCTCAGGAAACTTACAATCATGGTGGAAGGCAAAGGGGAAACAGGCTCATCTTTCATGGCCAGAGCAGGAGTGGGGGACGGTGCCACACACTTTTAAACAACCAGATCTCATGAGAACCCTATCATGAGAACAGCACCAAAGGGGGAAATTTGCCCCCATGATCCAATCACCTATCAGGTCCCCATCTCCAACACTGAGAATTACAATTCGACATGCAGTTTGGGCAGGGCCACAGACCCAAACCATATCAGAATGTGTCCCCTAACATTCATGTGTTGGAAACTTGATCCCCAGTGAGGTGGTTCTGGGAAGTAAGGCGTAATGGGAGGTCAGTGGATTATGGGGGCACCACCCTCATGAATGGATCAATGCTATCATTGTGAGAGTGGGTCTGTTATCACAAGAGTGGGTTCCTTACAAAAGAACAAGTTTGGCTCACTCTTACTTTCTCTATTGCCGTCTCTTTGCCCTTTTGCCATAGAATGATGCAGCAAGAAGGCCCTCAGTAGATACCAGCTTCTTGATTTTGGACTTCCCAGGCTCCAGAGCTGTGAGGAAATAAATTTCTATTCATTGTAAGTTACCCAGTATAGCATTCTGTCATAGCAGCACAAAAGAGACTAAGCCATGGTCTTTGTGATTGGCTTATTTCACTTACCATAATGTTTTCATGAGGTTTATCTATGTCATAGAATATATTAGTGCTTCATTTCTTTTAAAAACACTCCTTTTTAAAAAAAAGTCTCAAATGTGATAATACTTTTTTTTATTGTGGTAAAAAACACATGACATAAAATTTACCATTTTAACCATTGTTTTTGTTTTGTGCTGCTGTAACAGAATACCACAGATGGTAATTTATTAGGGTGGGAAATTTATTGCCTCATAGTTCTGGAGGCAGGGAAGTTCAAGATCAAGGGGCCAGCATCTGATGAGGGCCTTCTTGCAGCGTCATCCTATGATGGAAGGTGGAAGGGTAAGAGAGAGCAAGAGGAGACTGAGCTCACTCTTTTGTAATGGCACCAATTGCATCCACAAGGGTGAAGCCCTCATGGCTTAATCACCTCTTAAAAGGTCCTGCCTCCTTAAACTCTTAACACTGGCAATTAAATTTCAATGTGAGTTTTGGAGGGGGTAAACATTCAAACCATACTGTTCCACCCCTGCCTCCCCAAAACTTTTGTTCTTTTCACATACAAAATACATTCATTCTATCCCAATATCCCCAAAAGTCTTAAATGATTTCAAAATCAACTTTAAATTCCAAAACTGAGTGTCATCTAAATCAGATATGGGTGAGACTCAAAGCACTATTCATACTAAGGCAAATTTCCAGCTCTGAGCCTGTGAAATTAAACAAATTATGTGCTTCTGAAATACAATGGTGAGACAGTCATAGGATTGATATTTGCATACCAAAAGGGAGACACAAAAAAAGAGAGGCGATCCTAAGCAAGTCCACTCTGTGGCCTTCCTGGGCTCAGTCCACAGAGATGCTCTCATAGGTTGAAATCTTGTGCCTGCAGCTCTCCCAGGCTGGTGTCGCACACTGGGAGGTCTACAAGAACTGTTCTGGGGTCTTGGGAATGGCCCTGCCCCCCGCAACTCCTCTAGGCCTAGTGGGGACTCTCTGCAGTGGCTCTGAACCCATAGTTCCACTGGGCATTGCCCTAGTGGGGTCTCTCTACAGTGGCTTCACCCCTGTAACAAGTCTCTGCCCCAGGCTGTTCATGACATCCTTTGAAATCTAGGGCTACATTTAAGATCAGGTCATCTGCAGATAATTTTATTTTGTTCCTTTCCAATTTCTTGCTTAATTACTCTTACTAGGACCTCTAGTGCTATGTTGAATAGATGTGAGAGTGGGCTTGTTCCTATTTTGGAGGAAAAGCTTTTAGTTTCTCACCATTGAGCATGATATTCACTATGGACTTTTTATATATGGCCTTTTATGTTGAGGTAATTTCCTTCTATTTTTAGTTTGTTGAGTGTTTTTTTTTTTAATCATGAAAGGGTGTTAAATATTGTCAAATGCTTTTTCTGTGTCAACTGAGATAATCGTGTGATTGTTTTTCATTCTGTTAATGTGGTTTATTGCATTCATTCATTTTCATATACTAAACCATCCTTGCATTTCACGGATAAATCCCACTTGGTCATGGTGTATAGTTTTTTTTTTTTTTACTGTGCTGTTGAATTTGTTTTGGTAGTATTTTTTTAAACGAATTTTGCATCAATTCCTCAAAAATCCTGATCACTGAATACATTAGGGATATTGAGCTGTAGTATCATAGGCAGAAGTTGAAAAGGAAAGAGGCATGTGTTATATGGACAGAGCAGAAGGAAGAGAGCGAAGGGGGAGGTGCTACACACTTTTAAACAACCAGATCTTTTGAGAACTCGCTATCAGGAGAAAAGCAAGGCGGAAATCACCCCCGTGATCCAATCACCTTCCATTAGGCCCCTCCTCCAATGTTAGAGATTACAGTTTGACATGAGATTTGGGCAGGGACACAAATCCAAACCATATCATTCTATTTCTATTATTTTTAATGGTTATTTCTGAGACAGAGTTCACTCTATTATCCCAGGCTGGAGTGCAATGACACGATCTTGGCTTACCACAACCTCTGCCTACCAGGTTCAAACGATTCTCCTGCCTCAGCCTCCTGAGTAGCTGGCATTACAGGCATGTGCAACCATGCCCAACTAATTTTGTATTTTTAGTAGAGACGGGTTTCTCCATGTTGATCAGGCAGGTCTCAAACTCCCAACTTCAAGTGATCCACCCGCCTCAGCCTCCCAAAGTGCTGGAATTACAGGCATGAGCCACCAAATAGTCATTATTTTTAATATCTTAATTAATTAAAGAGACAGGGTCTTGCTCTGATGCTCAGGCTGGAGTACAGTGGCACCATCATAGCTCACTGCAGCCTCAAACTCCTGGGCTCAAGTGATCCTCCTGCCTCAGGCTCCCAAGCAGCTAGAACTGCAGGTGCACACCATCACACTCAGCTTATTTTTAAAATTTTTGTGAGATGGTGGTCTCGCCATGTTGCCCAGGCTGGTCTTGGACTCCTGGTGTCAAGTGATCCACCCACCTTGGCCTCCCAAAGTGCTGAGATTACAGGTGTGAGCCACCACACCTAGTTTATTAATATTTTATTATTTTTAATACATATATATTATTTCATTTTTGTTGGTGAAGGGGACAGAGTCTTGCATTGTCACCCAGGCTGGAAGACAGTGGCACAATCTTGTCTCACTGCAACTCTGCCTCTTGGGTTCAAGCAATTCTTGTGTCTCAGCTATTAATATTTTCACAAGGCCAGGCGTGGTGGCTCACACCTGTAATCCCAGCACTTTGGGAGGCTGAGGCGGATGGATCACAAGGTCAGGGTATTGAGACCAGCCTGACCAACATGATGCAACCCTGTCTCTACTGAAAATACAAAAATTAGCTGGGCATTGTGACGCACACCTGTAGTCCCAGCTACTTGGGAGGCTGAGGCAGGAGAATTGCTTAAACTTGGGAGGCGGAGGTTGCAGTGAGCTGAGATTGCACCACTGCACTCCAGCCTTGGTGACAGAGCGAGACTCTGTCTCAAAAATAAATACATATATTTTTTAACAAGCTAAATTAGCTTAAAACATATTTAAGACTCTAAAGTTAATTTCATTATTGTTCCTACAAAGAAATAAACAACTTTAGAATGCTTTAGCATCAATCACTCCTGTATGGGTTAGCTATTGCTGCAAGCAAACTATTCTAAAATGTAGTGGTATGAAACAATAGCTGGGCGTAACTCCTTATGAATCTAAGGATCAGCTGGATCTTGCTGCCTCTGCCTCCCCAGGTGGGCTCAGTTATGTGTCTGCTGCCAGGTGATGGATCAGCTGTGACTGGCTGGCCTATGATGGCCCTGGCTCTTTTTTTTTTCTAGCAGCCTAGCTAGCTCAGGCATGCCCTCCTGGTGGCAGGAGTTCAAGAGAGCAGAAGGGTGCAAGCCCTTTTGAGGCTTCCACTCCAAACTAGCACACTGCAACTTTTATCACATCCTACAGGCCAGAGTCACAAGGCCAGCCTAGATGTGAAGAAATAGACGCCAGCTCCTGATTTCAGGAGCTATAAGATCACATTGCAAAGAGTGTGCACACAGACAGGGATGAAGAATTGAGTCAGTCTTTGCAATCAGTATGGCAGAATCACCCTCCCTCTGAAGTATCAGTTTTATTTTATTGACATTGTCATTATTTTATATAATCAATATTTTTTTAGACTTGCCCATATCTTTTTCACTATGCCTTCTTGCATTCCAGAAGGCCTTCTTACTGAAGCCAGTAAAATGTAAGCTCACAGGGGCCTTGCTTCTGGAATAACTTTTTTTTTTTTCTGAAGGAATCTTTTTTGAAGTTAGTCTGGTGAGGATCCATAGGTAGTAAATTGTCAGCTTCTCTTAACTGACGTCTTCATTTTTGCCTCAGTTCCTGATACGTATTTTCACTGGATGTTGAGTTCTAGGCTGCTGTTATTTTTCTCTCATCTCTTTAAGGACAGTGTCCTACATTGGTCTGGCTTAGTGTCTCATGGTTTCATAATCATGAATTGTGAGCTTACATTTTACTGACCTTAGTTTGCAGGGATTCTGGAAGCCCTGTGTTTTGGGGTGTTTCTCTGAAGAAGAATTAAATAAATTTATTTTTTGAATTGAGATTTCCTGGACCAAGCAGGAAACATTACCTCAAATGCCAAGCCCTCCTTGGGACAGATCTGTGGTTATTGACTCACTAAGGGAAGATCACCCCATTCCCAACTCCCATCAGCAAGTATAGGGTGCTTAGAGAGCCACATGTCTGTCCCTGTGGGCCCCTATTTTTAGTGGTTAGATGCATTTTCTACCACCTGTTTCACTAAGGGTCTCAATCCTCTGTGGTGTCCTGGATCCAAATCGCTGCTCTGCTCACGCCAAGTCCTGGTCTCCTGGCTCAAGTGGTGCTTGAGTCCCAAAGTCCCAGGGAGTTGGGAGCACCATGGAAGGCAGGAATTTTCTGGTGTCTCTGGTCCTTAGAAATGAAGTATTTTATTAAATGGATTATTTTTCAAGACAATGAAATAATCGCTGTCACAATTTATTCATATGGCCCTAGAAAGAAGGGACCTGAGTCTCTTCTCTCCTTCCTCCCTTCATTCCTCTTACCTTTCTTCCTTCTCTCCCTCCCTCCCTCCTTCCTTCCCTACTTCCTTCCTTCCTTTTCCTTGTTTTTCTTTTCTTTCTAGCACATCTGCTTTATCTTTGTCTAGGCATGTTTTCCTTTTGCTGAGCTATTTGCGACAGGATTGCCAGCATCATGGCATTTTACCACTCATGTCCTGTATCTTGTAAGAATATGTATCAGCATCTGTATTTTATTATTTTATTTTTTTGAGACAGAGCTTCACTCTGTTGTCCAGGCTGGAGTGCAGTGTCGTGATCATGGCTCACTGCAGACTTAACCTCCCGGGCTCGGGTGATTCTCTCACCTCAGCCTCCCAGGTAGCTGGGACGATAGGTGCACACCACCATGCCCAACTCATTTTTTTGTTTTTCTAGACAGGGTTTTGCCATATTGCCCAGGCTGGTCTCAAACTCCTGGACTCAAGTGATCGCCTGTTTCAACCTCCCAAAGTACTGAGATTACAGACCTGAGCCACTGTACCCAGCTATTTTATTTATTTTTGGAGACAAGGTCTCTGCTCTGTTGCCCAGGCCGAAGTGCTGCAGCATGATCATAGCTCACTATAACCTTGAACTCGTGAGCTCAAGCGATTCTTCCACCTCAGCTTCCCAACTATCTGAGATTACAGGCACACATCCTGCTAATTATTTTATTTTTTTTGTAGAGATAGAGTCTCCCTATGTTACTCAGGCTGGTACCAAACTCCTGGGCTCAAGCCATCCTCCTTCCTCATCCTCCCAAAGTTATGGGATTATAGCATGTGTCTTCTATGAGCAAGTACATTCTTCAACATAATTACAATGCTGTTATTCAACCCTAACAATCTAACTCTGATGCAAGATTACTATCTAACATACAGTTAGTTTAAATTTATCCACAGTTATCCACAAATGTCATGTACAGCTCTCTGTCCAGTTTCCAATCAGTCAGGACACACTATTTATTTGTCCTGCCTCTTTAGTTTCCTTCAATCTAGAATAGTCTTTCCACCTTGTTTTGTCTTTTATCACATTAATATTTTGAGAAGTCCAGACCAGTTTGTTTTGTAGAATGTCCCACCATCTGCATTTTCTATTTCCTCATGATTAGATCCAGAGTAAGCAATTTTGACAAGAAATCTACATAGACGTGATTTTCATTAAACGAGGAGGGCTGGGCTTGGTGGCTCTTACCTGTAGTTTTAGCTATTCAGGAGGCTGAAGCAAGAGGATTGCTTGAGCCTGGGAGTTCAAGGTTACAGTGAACTAGGATCACACCACTGCCCTCCAGCCTGGGTGACAGAGTGAGACCCTGTTTTTTTAAAAAAAAAAATTTGTATCACATCAAGAGACTCAAGATGCCAATTTGTCCTATTCCTAATGCTAAATTTGATTACTTTGTTCACATGTCCAAATTCTCTAGTTGTAACTTCTCCCTTTGTACTTAATAAAATAATCTGTGAATATCTTGGCTCCTAACAACTTTTCACCTGGTGTTTTTGGTCTCCATTGATGATACTCACCTGAATCAATTATTAAATTAGTGCTTACCAAATGGTGTTTTTATAATTCTGTTATTCCTCTCACATCTAGCACTGGCATTCTTATGAAAAGAAGAGCTTTATCTCCACTTTCCACTTTTTTGTTGTTGTTGTTTTTGTTTGTTTGTTTTGTTTTGTTTGGTATTGTGAAAGGAAAATATCTTGGGCCCCCATAATCACTAAGGAAAACTCAAGCTGGAAATTGCTTAGGGCAAAGCTGCCTCCCATTCTATTTGAAGTTATCCCTCTGCTCAAGGAGATAGATTCATATCTGATTGCCTCCTTTGGAAAGGCTAATCAGAAACTCAAAAGAACGCAACAGTTTGTGTATCACCTATCCGTGACTTGAAACCTCCCTCCTAGCTTCCCATCTTCTTGCCTTTTTGTCCCACATTTCTAGTCCTGATCAATGTAGTTCTCTCATATATTGATTGATATCTCATGTCTTCCTAAAATGTATAAAACCAAGCTGTGCCCCATCACCTTGGGTACATGTTGTCAGGACTTCCTGAGGCTGTGTCGTGGGTGTGTCCTCAACCTTGGCAAAATAAACTTTCTAAATTAACTGAGACCTGTCACAGATTTTCTAGGTTCACAGTATCACTATGAATCTTTGGATTCCTTTTTAAGAAAGTTTTGAGGGTTAACATTCCTAACATGTATAGATCTTCAGTATATGCTTGATGAATTTTTGTACGTCTATAAACCCAGGTAACCACCAACAGTTCTTGGTCAAGATACAGACCCTTTTCTTTCTGCTGGAAGGCTCCTCCATGCCCTTCCCTTCCCAGTTAATCCAGCCCATGCCACCCCACCTCATCATCCCAGTGCCTTACCTCTCCGTCCCCCTGGGTGATCACTGGTTTGGCTTCTATCTCCTCCACTGGTTTTATCTGTTTAAACATTATTTAAATAAGATCCTATAGTATATACTCCTTTGTATCTGGCTTCCTCACCCCACATTTTGTATGATTCAACCATACTGTATGTATCAGTTGTTCTTTTTCACTGATGATGTGGTATTACACTGTATGAATATACTACAGTTTGTTTTTTCTTTCTACTGTTGATGGATAATTGAATTGTGTCCAGTTTGGGGGCTCTTATGAATATAAGTGCTATGAACATTCCTAGTAAGCATATGCATTTTTCTTGGGTACCTATACCTAGGAGTAGAATTCCTGGGTTTTATACACACACACACACACACACACACACACACACACACACACACCATGGAATAAAAGGAGCGAAATAATGGCATTCACAGCAACCTGAATGGAGTTGGGGACCATTATTCTAAATGAAGTAACTCAAGAACAGAAAACCAAACATTGTATGTTCTCACTTATAAGAGGGAGCTAAGCAATAAGGAGGCAAAGGTGTAAGAATGATACAATGGACTTAAAGGACTCGGGGAAGAGGGTGGGAAGGAGGTGAGGGATAAAAGACTACACACTGGGTAGAGTATACACTGCTTGGGTGATGGGTGCACCAGAACCTCAGAAATCACCACTAAAGTACTTATCCATATAACCAAACAGCACCTCTTCCTTCCAAGATTTGAAATAAAAATAAATAAAATTTTCATTTTTCTGAGTATTACTAATGTTGATCATTTTTTCAAGTGTTTATTGGATATTTGGTTATATTCTCTTTAAAAGTGACTTTTTTATCCATTTAAAAAATTCGATGTTTTAAGTTCCTTTGCGGAAGTTCTTTATCTGTATTCCTAATGCAGGTCCTCTGGTAGCTGTCTGCATCGGGAACATTGTCTCCCAGCACTCGGCAATGGTGAGACGGGAAGTGGCAGACCTTCAGGCTGGCTCCTCTGTCGCCGCCCCTGGGCGCCTCCCTGCTTCCGATGCAATGGAGGTTTCAGGCTCACTTTGTTCTTTCCTTGCACCAAATCTGGAATCAGCCAAGGATACTTGGTTCCTTTTAGTGAGGAATGACTACGTGTTTTTAAACCTCTTGGGGTTGCTGTTATGTTTTCATGAGCTGATTTATGATGTTTTAATCCAGCATTTCCATTGTAAAGTGTGGGGAGTTATAGGGAATGCCCGCTTCACCCAGTGCTGACATGATAGTGTCTGTGAGTGCTTCTTAGCCTTATTTTGCTGCTCATGTAGAATTGGACTCCTTCCAACTTAAAAAATGTAAGGAAAGTCACACACTACTGGTGGGAAGGTAAAAATGCTACTGCCACTTTGGAAAATAGTTTGGTAGTTTCTTATAAAGACACCCATTGATCCAGCAATCTAACTCCTGGATGTTTGCCCAAGAGAAATGAACACATATGTTCACAAAAAGACTTCTTCAGCCACGTTCCTAGTAATGCTCTTCACAACTGGAAACAGCCCAAATGTCCATTAGCAGTATAATAGAAAAACAAATTACGGTGTATTCACACAATGGACTACTCAACAATAAAACAAATGAGCTCATTGCAAAACACCATGTTGAGTGAAAGAAGTCAAAACACTACAGTGCATATTACATTATTTCATTTATATGAAACTCTAGATCTATAGTGACAGAAAGTAGAAGGGTCACTGCTACTTAGAAGGAGACTACTTGGGAAGGCGTAAAACAAACTTTCTAGGGTGATGACAATGTTCCTTATCTTGATTGGGGGGTGTATACAACTGTGTATCTGTTGGTCAAAATTGTACAGTTAAGATTTACATATGCAATGTATATAAAATTTTCCTAAAATATGTATAAATATGCAAGAATGTGTGTTTAAATTGTGTCTCCAAGTGTTAAACAAATTTAAAAGGAAGGACAGAAATATTAACTGCCTAGCAAAGGCTTGAAGTTGGCTGAGTGGATCAAGTTAATTTAACTCCAGGGGAACCTTTGGCAAAAGGGGAAGCAGGAATTCTCTGCATTGTTACTGGGTTTCAGGGCTGTTGTCCAGGGGCTCAGCTTTGATTTTACTTTTTTGACGGATTTATTTGCTTCAAGAACTTTCCTGTAGTTCCCTTCACCCTCACCAGGTGGCAGTGCCATATCAGCTAGGGGCCTGAGAAAGGTCAGCTCCCAGGAGATCCTGATGCTCTCTGGAGCACCAGGAGAGTGGGTGCCACTGTGTCATCATCAGTTGCCTTTGAGCAGACTGAATGACTCATACTCATTCACCAGTCTTAGCTGGACATTTTTTTTAAATCTGTTTCCAAAAATCATATCTAGGGCACATATGTTCCACCATTGCAGGTATTCAAGAGACTGTGCCTGGGGCCCCATGGAAAGCTGAGTGGAGGAAGAGCTCCCAAATCCAACATGTAAACTTCTCCTGAAATGGAAGACATGTGTGCAGCATGATTCCCTGTGGAGGGGTTTGGAAACAGGTGATTTCCTTCCACAGAGATGTACCTCGGTGACTTTCGATTTTACTAGGGGGGCCTAGTAAATAATTGATGATTATTCACATGTATTGAGCATTTGCCATTCACCAGCACTGTTTTAATTGGTGAACATAGGTGATGTCATTTTTACTCTAGGAGGTAGGGACTATGAATACCCATTTTTTCAGGTGAAGAAACAGATACCAAAGGGCATTGTGACATCCCAGTGCTTGTGAGAAGGCAGCTGGCTAGACCAGGCAGCCCACTCCAGTCTACAATCCAGGAAGGGCACCTGGGACACTCCTAGCCTAGCAGCTAAGCAGATAGGAGAGGGAATTTGGCGAACATTTCCATTACAGTATTTTGCTCTTCATCTCTTTAAAATCTTGGGTGGATTCCCCAGCTCAGTGTTTGTCCCTTTTATTACATATCGTGTACTTGCTGACATTGGAGCCAGCACTTCCAGCCTACCTGCTTCAAAGCACACTGTAAGGAGGTCAGTCTCTTTGGAGTCCTTATCTAGAGACAGCAGCAACAACGAAAAGAAAAGGATTCTATTTTATCATCGTTACTTAGCACTTCTTTGTACCCTGGTCTTTTTAATGCTAATATAGGATGCTCTAAATATACCTAGATATACATGTATGTATGTGTATATACATACGTGTGTGTGTGTGTGTGTATATATATGTATGTATTTAAGGGAATAGAGTTGCAGAAATACTCCTCCATTGCCTCTTGCTTGTTGTGTGGTGGTGGATACACAATGGCTACTAAGTACAGTGAGCTGAATAGCCTGTTGAATTCTTGAATTCTTGGCAAAATGTACCTGAAATTACATTTAGCTCTCTAATTAGTTTGCCTCATTATGTAGGATGTCCTGTTTCCTGCCTAATTGTTTTTGAAAGACACTTTCCTGAGGGATGACTCAGGTCACATCCTGAGCCTCTGGTTTTATTTTCTGGAAGCACACCTTTGTCCAGAGTTTCTTATAAGGACTCTAAATTTTAGTCTTTTTGTTTTAGTTTTAGTTTTACACATACACACCAGATTTCTTACATTTTATTTTTTCCCTTTCTTTTTTTTTCTTTTCTTTTTTTTTTTTTTTTTGAGATAGAGTCTCACTCTGTTGCCCAGGCTGGGGTACAGTGTCATGATCTCACTCACTGGCACCTTCACCTCCTGGGCTCAACCGATTCTCATGCCTCAGGCGCCTGACTAGCTGGGACTACAGGCGGGCACCACCACATCTGGCTAATGTTTGTATTTTTAATGGGGAGTTGGGGGTAGTCTTGTCATGTTGGCCAGGCTGTAGGCTGGTCTTGAACGCCTGAGCTTAAGTGATCTGCCCACCTTGGCCTGACAAAGTGCTGAGATCACAGGCATGAGCCACCACACCCAGTCTATTTTTTTTTCAATACACACACTTGCTCAGTTCAGGGCAGGCTGCTCCCAGCTGGTACCTTTTGCTGCTTTGTGATGCTGCAGCCCTTACTCTGAGCTGGGACAGGACCAGCAGCTGGCACATGGACTGGTCACCCAGTTTCCCATTGTGAGAAGTATGGAAAGTGGTTGCAAGGAAAACCACCAGAGGCCTCAGGGTGGGGAAGGCAGAGCAGGACCTGCAGTGGGAGATGGCATTGAACCCCGCTTGTCAGAGTGGAAGAAGGAACATCTCATGGAAGTGTCCTAGGGAAGAGGCCAAGGAAATCTCTGGGATATCCCAAGTGAGAGGTTTGAATGGAAGCTCATCAGGCTGAACAAAGACAATTGTGGAAAAGTAACTAAATCATGTGGCGAGGCTAAAGAAAGGTAAGGCTTATTTTAGTGAGGTCTATTTGTAGAAATTCTCTTGGCTATGACTCCCCTTCAAAGAGCATTTCTTTCTCCTGATACAGGGAGGGCATCTTTCACATGGCAGTTTTTATTTCTTGTTTTCAGGAATAAGAAGGGAGAGTGACTTTCCTGCATCTGCTGTTTTTCAAGATGCCTTTAGCTTGAGGTAATCCTTATGTTATGTGTCATTTTCCTCTTTTTAAACATTTTTATTTTTGAGACAGGTCTTGCTCTGTTGCCCAGGCTGAAGTGCAGTGGTGCAATTATAGCTCATTGCAGCTTAGAACTCCGGGGCTCAAGTGATCCTCCCACCGCAGCCTCCTGGGTAGCTGGGACTACAAGCACATACCACTAGACCTGGCTATTTTTTGAAAAAAATTAAAACATCTTGCTATGCTGCCCAAACTGCTCTCAAATTCCTGGCATCAAGGAATCTCCCTGCCTCTACCTCCCAAAGTGCTGGGATTATAAGCGTGAGTCACTGCACCTGGCTCTCATTTGAAACTTCCCTCAATTCCTTTGAAACATTCCCCACAACATTTCATTGTCCAGAAGCTCAGTTGGTAGACTGTCTCCTATCTCAGTGGACCAGTTTCTTAGGTTTTTGTTTTGTTTGTTTGAACGGAGTCTCACTCTGTCTGTCGCCTAGGATGGAGTGCAGTGACACAATCTCAGCTCACTGCAACCTCTGTCTTCCACGTTCAAGCGATTCTCCTGCCTCAGCCTCCCAAGTAGCTGGGATTACAGCCTCACACCACCATGCCTGGCTAATTTTTATATTTTTTATAGAAATGGGGTTTCACCATGTTGGCCAGGCTAGTCTCGAACTCCTAACCTCAAGTGATACGCCTTCCTCGGCCTCCCAAAGTGCTTGGATTACAGGCATGAGCCACTGTGCCTGGCCCAGTTTCTTAGTTTTGAGAATAGGTCAGCTTTGTGAAATATGTCTCATTCCAGGAGGCAGTGGTGCAGGTGGGAGTAGGTGTCCATTTAAATGAGGTTTCCATATGGTGCCAGCAGTCAGGCACTCCATGAGGAGCATTTCTTTGGAAACAAAAGAAAAACAAAATGGGTATTATGATTAGAAGAAGGCCCCAGGAAAAAGAATTTCTCTCTCTGACATTTTCTTATCCCTCTTTCACCACTCCAAGGCAGGACTCTAATCTGATTGTGGGTCTAAGACTTTCATTTCAGAGAGGGTCCTGCCTCATTCACCCTGGAGGAAGGAGTGCTGCACAGAGAGGGCAAAGAGAATCTGGATGGACGGGCATTGCAGGGTTTCCCACTTGGTCTATTACCATTTGATCATGCTCTTTTTGTCCAATTACATTTCTGCATGGTTGTCCAGGCTTCAGTCATGCCTATCCAATGAAGGTTTTATAAAAGGCCCAAGAGGACAGGGTAGGAGAGGTTCCAGGTAGCTGACACAAGGAGGCTCACAAGAAGGTGAACAAAAACTCATTCCTGTGCCCAGAGGGTGGAGCACTCCAACTCCATGGGGCCCTTCCAGACCTCACCCTATGTGTCTCATCATCTGACTGTTTACTTGTGCTTTTTACAATGTGCTTTGTAATAAACTGGTAAACAGAAGTGTGTCTCTGAGTTCTGTGAGCTGCTCCAGCAAATTATGATAATAAAACCTAAAAACTAACCCTCTTTGGGTTTTATTATCTTAATTTGCTGGAGCAGCTCGCAGGACTCAGGTAAATACATGAAGCTGGTTGGTCAGAAGTTCCAGAGGCCTGGACTTGCGGCTGGTTAGAAGGAGGAAAGGGCCTTGTGGGGGTGAGTTCTCACCTTGTGGTTTCTTAGACTATCTATGAGTAGAGAGCATCAGAATTGAATTGAATTGAATTATAGGTCACCCACCTGTTATTTGCTGCACAATTCATTGCTTGCTTGGTGTGTGGGGAGAAATCCACACACATTTGGTCACAGAAGTCTTCTGTGTTGGTTGTTGTTGAGTGAGACAACAGGAAAAAAAGCAAACTGGGTGCTGTTTTTTCCAGAGTTTCACAAAGATGAATAATTGGAAGCCTAGTCTCTGAGTCCAGAAGGCAGCCAGTCAAGGTTTCTAGAGTTGAGCTCAGGGCATCCTCAGATGACGGAATGAAGATGGCAGTTGTAGTTTGAGGTACCTCCTGGTTTGCATTGGAATGTCTTCAGTTACGGCACTGGATGTCCCATAAACTTTCTCAGTGGCTCAGACAACAGCAGGCATGACGTTTGTCCGTACAGGATTTGTTGTGGCGATTTCTCTGAAGTTTATATCAAGTGGCCAAGTTTAGTTTGTTAGGGTTTCAGGAAAAGGGAAGTTTTACTTTTTAATGATTCCAAATCAGAAGGGTGGGAGAAAAATTGGAAATGTTAGTTATTGACAAAATGTGTAAAACATCAGGAGCTAGTTCAAAAGAGGAAAAAGCTCAAAGTTGGTGAATACAGTACTGTTCAACGCCTCCTCAGAGGTTACAGCTTTAATTGAAATAGAACTGTCTCCCTACAATCACCTCTATTTTCATCAAATCTCCTGAGCTGCTTGGGTCTGCCAGGAGGTAGCCTTCTTTATTCATCTGGAAGGCAGGGGACTCTGTGGGCAAGGAGCCAGGCTGGTCTTGTCAGGGGGCTTTCTGATTCCATGAAGTCACCTCTAGTTCCTTAAGTCTGTCTGGTCATATCTGAAAATAGGACATTCCAGTCAAAGCCTTGGCAATATAATTAATGTTTTCAAATTGTGTCTTGTTATAGAAAAAGTAGATTTTTGTTGAACCTATGAAAACAGCTATATTGCCATGAAAATAAGAATTCTGGAGGAATCAGGTAGGAAGAAAAGGAAAAATGTCTCAACTTTATTTACAAAGGTGTGATTTACCAGACTGTTGTAAGCTATAGATAGCTTAAGAGAAAAAAGGGTTTCCTTAAATATGGTAAACAAAACATTAAAGAATCACCAGTGTTTTAAACAGTTATGCAAACTACTATCATCTTCTTCGGTTCATTTAGTTCCATGTAATTCATTCCCGTTCTGCTCTATGTTGGATTAGCAGTTTTCTAAATCCATCCATTTTTTTCCTTCATTAGAGCTGTGGAAATTCTTACCACGTTCAATGGTATGATCTGAACATTGTCAGGGGCCTGTATCATTGCATAGTGCTTGTCAAAGTCTTTCCACAAATCTATTTGAAGATGAAACACTTTTGTCTGTAGCTGATTGTAAGAGCTTTAGGGAAAGCATCAGAGTACAACAACCATCTGTGGTAGACAAAACAAACTAACAAAAACAACAATCCTCTAAAATAGCCATGATTGAGGATATGGTGAGAGTTTACTATAACAGAGTTGACAAGAAAATTTTATTATTTCTGTGGAATGCAACACCTTAAGATACATAGAATTATGACTGATTATATGGACACTAAGGGCATTGATAAATTTCTAGGGAGTTCACATACAGGCATACATCATTTTTCTTGCACTTTGATTCTTTATTACGCTTTGCAGATATTGTGTTTCTTACAAATGGAAGGTTTGTGGCCACCCTGCATGGGCACGATTTATCCAACAGCGTGTGCTCACTTCATGTCTCTGTGTCACACCTTGGTAATTCTCACAATATTTTAAACTTTGTCACAATTGTTATATCTGTTATGGTGATGTGTGATCAGTGATTTTTAATGCTACCCTTGTAGCTGTTTGGGGGCGCTATGAACCACAATTAATATGGTGAACTTAATTGACAAATGTGTGCTCTGACTGTTCCTCTGACCAGACGCTCCCCTACCCACCTTCCTCGGGCCTCCCTATTTCCCTGAGACACAACAACATTGAAATTAGGCCAATTAATAATCCTACCATGGCCTGTAAGTGTTCAAGTGAAAGGAAAGGTCACACGTTTCTCACTTTAAATCAAAAGCTAGAACTGATTAAACTTAGTGAGGAAGGCATGTCCAAAGCTGAGACGAGCTGAAAGCTAGGCTTGTTGCACAAATAGTCAACGAAGTTGTGAATGCAAAGGAAAAGTTTTTGAGGAAAATTGAATGTGCTACTCTAGTGAACACATGAATGATAACAAAGCAGTGCAGCCTTGTTGCTGACATGGAGAAAGTTTGAGTGATCTGGATAGAAGATCAAACCAGCCACAGTATTCCCTTAAACCAAAGCCTAATCCAGAGCAAGCCTTCTATGAAGGCTTAGAGTGGTAAGGAAGCTGTAGAAGAAAAGTGTGAAACTACCAGATGTTGGTTCATGAGGTTTAAGGAAAGAAACCAGCTCCATCACATAAATTAAATGCAAGGTGAAGGCAGCCAGTGCTGACAGAGAAAACACAGCCAGTTGTCCAGGATATCTGAGATCATTGATGAAGGTGGCTACACTCAACAACAGATTTTCAATGTAGACAAAACAGCTTTTTCTTTTTCTGTTTTTCTTTTACTTTTTTTTTTTTTTTTTTTTTGAGACAGAGTCTCGCCCTGTCCCCAGCCTGGAGTGCAGTGGCATGATCTCAGCTCACTGCAACCTCTGTCTCCCAGATTCAAGCAATTCTTCTGCCTCAGCATCCTTTGTAGCTGGGACTACAGGCGTGCGCCACCACTCCTGGCTAATTTTTGTATTTTTAGTAGAGATGGGGTTTCACCATGTTGGCCAGGATGGTCTTGATCTCTTGACCTCATGATCTGCCCGCCTTGGCCTCTCAAAGTGCTGGGATTACGGGCGTGAGCCACTGTGCCTGGACCAAAACAGCTTTTTATTGGAAGAAGATGCCATCTAGGACTTTCATAGCTAGAGAGAAGTCAATGTGTGGCTTCAAAACTTCAAGGGACAGGCCGACTCTCTTGTTAGGGCTAATGCAGCTGGTGACTTTAAATTGAAGCCAGTGTTCATTTATCATTCTGAAAATACCAGGGTCCTTAAGCATTGTGTTAAATCTACTCTGCCTGTGCTGTGTAAATGGAGCAACAAAGACTGAATGATAGCACATCTGTTTATAGCATGGTTTACTAAGTATTTTAAGCCCAGGGCTGAGACCTACTGCTCAGAAAAAAGATTCCTTTCAAAATGTTACTGCTCATTGACAGTGCACTTAAACACCTAAGAGCTCTGATAGAGATGCACAAGGAGATTAATATTTTCATGCCTGCAAATACAACATCCACTCTGAAGCCCATGGATCCAGGAATGATTTCAACTTTCAAGTCTTACTACTATTTAAGAAACACATTTCGTAAGGCTATAGCTGCCACAGTAACTCCTCCAATGGATCTGGACAAAGTAAATTGAAAGCCTCTGGAAAAGAGTCACCATTCTAGATGCCATCAAGAACATTCGTGATTCATGAGAGGAGGTCAAATATCCATATTACTAAGAGTTTAGAAGAAGTCGATTTAAGCTGTCATAGATGACTTTGCAGGGTTCAAGCCTTCAGTGAAGGAAGTAACTGAAGATGTGGCAGAGAGAGAAAGAGAACTAGAATTAGAAGTGGAGCCTGGGCCAGATGCAGTGGCTTGTGCCTGTAATCACAACACTTTGGGAGGCTGAGGTGGGTGGATCACCTGAGCTCAGGAGTTCAAGACCAGCCCGGCCAATATGGTGAAACCCCATCTCTACTAAAAATACAAAACTTAGCTGGGTGTAGTGGTGCATGCCTGTAATCCCAGCTACTTGGGAGGCTGAGGCAGAAGAATAGCTTGAACCTGGGAGGCAGAGGTTGCAGTGAGCCAAGATTGCGCCACTGCACTCCAGCTTGGGTGACAAGAGTGAAACTCCATCTCAAAAAAGAAAAAGGGGAGCCTGAAGATGTGACTGAATTGTTCCCAATCTCATGGTAAAGGCTGAACAGATAAAGAGTTGCTGCTTGTGGATGAGCAAAGGAAGGACTTTCTTGAGATGGAATCTACTACACCTGGTGAAGATGCTGTGAACACTACTGAAATGACAATAAAGGATTTAGAATGTTACATAAACTTAGTTGCTGCAGCAGGGTTTAAGAAGAGTGACTCCAAGTTTGAATGAAGTTCTACCATAAGTAAACCACTATCAAACAGCATGCTACAGAGAGACATTTTGTGGAAGAAAGAGCCAATTGATACGGCAAACTTCACTGTTGTCTTACTTTAAAAAATTGTCACAGCTGCTGCAGCCTTCAGCAACCACCACCCTGATTAGTCAGCAACCATCATCATCAAGGCAAGACCCTCCACCAGAAAAACTGTGACGTGCTGAAGGCTCAGATGATAGTTAGCGTTTTTAACAGTATTTTTTAATTACCATAGGTACTTTAAACATATACATAATACTCTTGCATACTTAATAGACTACAAGACGGGTTTTTTAATTTTTTTATTTTTTGAAGATAGAGTCTAGCTCTGTCACTCAGGCTGGAGTGTGGTGGTGCAATCTTGGCTTACTGAAACCCCCACCTCCAAGGTTTAAGCAATTCTCCTGCCTCAGCCACCTGAGTAGCTGGGATTACAGGTGCCTGCCACCATGCTCAGCTACTTTTTGTGTGTTTTAGTAGGGATGGGGTTTTGCTAGGTTTGATTCGAACTCCTGACCTCAGGTGATCTGCCCACCTTGGCCTCCCAAAGTGCTGGGATTACAGGTGTGATCCACTGTGCGCGGCCTACAGGATAGTTTAAATGTAACTTTTATATGCACTGGGAAAGAAAAAATTGGGGTCACTTGCTTTATTACAATATTTAACATATCAAATAAGCCTAATTAATCTAGTATATCTACTTTTATAAGATGAGAAAAAAATCCTTTAAGATCTTCCAGGCATTCTCTGGGAAATTCCAAAGTTAGTTCAAGGTTAAAAAAAAAAAAAAAAAAAACGCCGGGCGTAGTGGCTTATGCACTTTGGGAGGCCGAGGCGGGTGGATTACAAGGTCAAGAGATCGAGACCATCCTGGTCAACATGGTGAAACCCCCATCTCTACTAAAAATACAAAAAATTAGCTGGGCATGGTGGTGCGTGCCTGTAGTCCCAGCTACTCAGGATGCTGAGGTGGGAGAATTGCTTGAACCTGGGAGGCGGAGGTTGCGGTGAGCCGAGATCGAGCCATTGTACTCCAGCCTGGGTAACAAGAGCGAAACTCCATCACAAAAAACAAAACAAAACAAAACAAAACACTTTGTTTAGAATTTGGTTTTGGGGAGGAGCAAAGATGGCCAGTTAGAAGCAGCTGCGGTTTGCAGCACTCGTGCAGAGGAATGAAAGAGGCAAGTTAATACAGCATCTTCAACAGAAATATCCAGGTTATCACACTGGGACTGACTGGGCAAATGACCTGACTCATGGAGAACAGAGAAAAGCAGGGTGGGGCAACAGCCCACCCAGGAGTGGCACAGAGCCAAAGGAACCCCCACCCCCAGCCAAGGGAAGTGGTGAGTATTTGTGTGACCACACTTGGGACACCATGCCTCTCCCATGGATCTTTGCAATTCATGGATCAAGAGATCCCCTCATGAGCCCATGCTGCCAGGGCCTAGGGTCCAATACACAAAGCTTTGTGGAGTTTCAGCAAAGCCACTCAGGCACATACAGAGACCCAGGAGCTTTACATACTCCAGCCCTGGGATCTCCAGCAAGGTGGGAGGTCTGCTCATACATACCCCTAGAAAGGGGGCTGAATCCAGGGAGCCAAGCAGTGTCATTCTGGAGGCCCCACTTCCACGGCACCTCTTAAGATAAGACCCACTGGTTTGGAATTCCAGCCTGCTAACAGCAACAGGCCGGAGTCTGCCTGAGACAGGGTGGAGTTCCCGGGGGTGGGGCAGCAGCCACCATCTCTGGTTCAGTCAACTCAGCCAGTCCAGCCTGCCGGCTTTGGAGAGTCCAAATGGTCTGGGAGAGGAAGTGTCCCTGACAACACAGCACAGCTGATTTGCCAGATCATGACAAGACTGTTTTAAGCAGCACCTTGATCCATTCCCACTGGTTGGGATCTCCCTGCAGGGCCTTTAGCCTCTCCAGCCAGGGTTATACGGACAGAACTCTGATCTCTCCCAGGGATGGAGCTTCCAAGGGAAGGGGAAGCTGCCATCTCTGTGATTTGGTCGACTCAGCCATTCCAGCCTGCTCTGCTCACAACACCTCTCCAGCAAGGGCACAGAACTGGGCTGAAGCTAAGATGGCTGAAGCGACAGAAGTAGGCTTCAGAAAGTGGGTAATAACAAATTTCGCTGAGCTAAAGGAGCATGTTATAACCCAATGCAGAGAAGCTAAGAATCATGATAAAATAATACAGGAGATGACAGCCAAAATAGCCAGTTTAGAGAGAAACATAACTGACTTGATGGAGCTGAAAAACACAACATGAGAACTTCACGATGAAATCACAAGTATCAATAACAGAATAGACCAAGCAGAGGAAAGACTCTCAGAGCTTCAGACTGTCTTTCTGAAATGAGACAGGCAGACAACAATACAGAAAAAATAATGAAAAGGAATGAACAAAACCTCTGAGAAATTGAGATATGTAAAGAGACTGAAGTTACAACTGATTGAGGTACTTGAAAGACACAGGGAGAATGGAATCAAGTTGGAAAACATACTTCAGGATATCACCCAGGAGAACTTTCCCAATCTAGCAAGACAGGCCAACATTCAGGAAATGCAGAGGACCCTAGTGAGATACTCCACGAGAAGATCAATCCCAAGACACATAATCATCAGAGTCTCCAAGGTTAAAATTAAAGCAAAAATGTTAAAGGGCAGCCAGAGAGAAAGGCCAGGTCACTTACAAAGGGAAACCCTTAGACTAATGGCAGACCTCTCAGCAGAAACCCTACAAGCCAAAAGAGATTTGGGGCCAAATTCAACATTCTTAAAGAAAAGAATTTCCAACCCAGAATTTCATATCCAGCCAAACTAAGCTTCATAAGCAAAGAAGAAATAAGATCCTTTACAGACAAGCAAATGCTGAAGGAATTCATCACCACCAGGGCTGCCTTGCAAGAGCTTCTGAAGGAAGCACTAAATATGTAAAGGAAAAACTGTTACTAGCCACTGTGAAAACACTCTGAAGTACACAGACCAGTGACACTATGAAGCAACCACATAAACAAGTCTGCAAAATAACGAGCTAGCATCATGATGACATGATCAAATTCACAGATAACAATACTAACCTTAAATGTAAATGAGCTAAATGCCCCCAATTAAAAGACACAGAATAGCAAGCTGAATAAAGAGCCAAGACCCATCAGCATGCTGTCTTCAGGAGACCCATCTCACATGCAAAGACACACATGGGCTCAAAAAAGGGGATGAAAGAAAATTTACCAAACAAATGGAAAACAGAAAAAAGCAGGGGCTGCAATCGTAGCTGCTTACAAAACAGATTTTAAACCAGCAAAGATAAAAAAAGACAAAGAAGGACATTACATAATGGTAAAGTGTTCAATTCAACAGGAAGAGTTACCTATTCTAAATATATATTCACCTAATACAGGAATACCTAGATTCATAAAGCAAGTTCTTAGAGACCTACAAGGAGACTTAGACTCCCACACAATAATATTGTGAGACTTTAACACCCCATTGACAATATTAGACAGATCTTTGAGACAGAAAATTAAAAAGATCTTCAAGACTTGAACTCAGCTCTGGATCAAGTGGATCTGATGGCTACCTACAGAACTCTCTACCCCAAAACAACAGAATACACATTCTTCTCATTATAACACAGCACTTACTCTAAAATTGATCACATATTTGGAAGTAAAACAAACAGTCTCTTGTATCACAGCACAATTGAATTAGAACTCAAGATTTAAAAAATTCACTCAAAACTACACAACTACATGAAAATTGAACAATCTGTTCCTGAATGACTGTTGGGTAAATAATGAAATGAAGGAGAAATCAAGAAGTTCTATGAAACTAATGAGAACAAAGAGATCACATACCAGAACCTCTGGCACACAGCTAAAGCCGTGCTAGGCACTAAATTTATAGCGCTAAACACCCACATGAAAAAGCTAGAAAGATCTGAAAATCAACATCCTAATATCACAACTAAAAGAACTAGAGAACCAAGAGCAAACAAACCCCAAAGCTAGCAGAAGACAAGAAATAACCAAGATTAGAGGGGAACTGAAGGAGACAGAGACATGAAAAACTCTTCAAAAAAAATCAATGAATCCAGGAGCTTTTTTTTTAAAGTAATAAAATAGGCTCCTAGCTAGACTAATAAAGAAAAAAAAGAGAGAAGAATCAAATAAACACAATCAGAAATGATAAGGGGGATATCACCACTGACCTCAAAGAAATACAAACAACTATCAAGAATACTACAAACAGTTCTATGCACATAAACTAGACAATCTAGAAGACTTGAATAAATTACTGGACACACACACCCTCCCAAGACTGAGCAAGGGAGAAATTAAATCTCTGAATAGACTAATAACAAGTTCTGAAATTGAGGCAGTAATAAGTAGCCTACCAATGAAAGAAAGGCCAGGACCAGACAGATTCATAGCAGAATAATACCAGAAGTGCAAAGAAGAGCTGGTACTATTTCTACTGAAACTATTTTTTTAAATGGAAAAGGAGGGACTCCTCCCTAACTCGTTCTATGAGGCCAGCATCATCCTGATATCAAAAACTGGCAGAGATACAACAAAAAAAGAAAACTTCAGGCCATTTTTTTTGATGAACATTGATGCAAAAATCCTCAATAAAATACTGGCAAATTAAATCCAGCAGCACACCAAAAAGCTTATCCACCACAATCAAGTTGGCGTCATCTCCAGAATGCAAGCTTGGCTCAACATGTGCAAATAAATACATGTGATTAATCACATAAACAAAACTAAAGAAAAAAACCAGGTGATTATCTCAATATATAGAAAAGGCCTTCGATAAAATTCAACATCCCTTCATGTTAAAAATTCTCGATAAACTAGATATTGAAGGAACATACCTCAAAATGATAAGCGCCATAGATGACAAACTCACAGCCATATCACACTGAATGAACAAAAGCTGGAAGCACTCCTCTTAAAAACCAGCACAAAACAAGGACGCCCTCTCTCACCACTTATATTCAACATAGTGTTGGAAGTTCTGGCCAGGGAAATCAGGCAAGAGAAAGAAATAAAGGATATTCAAATAAGAAGAAAGGAAGTCAAATTATCTTTGTAGATGACATGAGCCTATATCTAGAAAACCCCATCGTCTTGGCCCAAGAGTTTTTAAGCTGATAAGCAACTTCAGCAAAGTTTCAGCATACAAAATCAATGTGCAAAAATCTCTAGCATTCCTATACACCAACAAGAGACTAGCAGAGAGCCAAATCATGAATGAACTTTTATTCACAATGGCTACAAAAAGAATAAAATACCTAGGAATACAGCTAACAAGGGAAGTGAAGGGTCTTTTCAAGAGGAACAACAGACTTTCAAAAAAATCAGAGAAGACACAGACAAATGTAAAAACATTCCATGCTCATGGATAGGAAGAATAAATATAAAAATGGCCATACTGCTCAAAGCAATTTACAAATTCAATGGCATTCCCATTAAACTGCTATTGACATTCTTCACAGAATTAGAAAAAAACTGTTTTAAAATTCATATGGCCAGGCATGGTGGCTCATGCCTGTAATCCCAGCACTTTAGGAGGCCGAGGCAGGTGGATCACCTGAGGTCAGGAGTTCAAGACCAGCCTGGCCAACATGATGAAATCCTGTGCCTACTAAATATACAAAAATTAGCCGGGCGTGGTGGCAGTGTCTATAATCCCAGCTACTTGGAGGGGGCTGAGGCAGGAGAATCGCTTGAACTCGGGATGCGGAGGTTGCAGTAAGGAGAGATTGTGTCACTGCACTCCAGCCTGGGTGACAAGAGCGAAACTCTGTCTCCAAAAAAAAAAAAACAAAAAAAAATTTGTATGGAACCAAAACAGAGCTCAAATAGCCAAGACAATCCCAAGCAAAAAGAACAAAGCTGGAAGCATCACACTACCCAACTTCAAACTACAAGGCTGCAGTAACCAAAACAGTATGGTACTGGTACAAAATCAGACACATAGACCAACCAATGGAACAGAACAGCAAACACAGACATAAAGTTGCATGCCTACAGCTATCTGAGCTTCAACAAAGTTGACAAAAATAAGCAATGGGGAAAGGACTCCCTATTCAATAAATGGTGCTAGAATAGCTGGCAAGCCATATGCAGAAAATTGAAACTGGACCCCTATCTTTCACCATATACAAATATTAACTCAAGATGGATTAAAGATGTACATGTAAGGCCTCAAAGCATAAGTGGGACCTAATTAAACTAAAGAGCTTATGCATAGCAAAAGAAACCATCAACAGAGTAAACAGACAACCCACAGAATGGGAGAAAATATTAACAAACTATACATTCAACAAAGGTCTAATACTCATAATAAGGAACTTAAACAATTAAAAACAAATAATACCATTTAAAAAGGGCAAAAGACATGAACAGACACTTCTCAAGATATACAAGTGGCCAACAAACATATGAAAAAATGTCCAACATCAGTAATCATCAGAGAAATTTGAATCAATACTATAATGAGATACCATCTCACACCAGTAAGAATGACTATTGAAAACAAAAAATAACATGCTGAGGAGGCTGTGGAGCAAAGGAAATGCTTATCCACTAATGGCGGGAATGTAAATTAGTTCAGCCACTGTGGAAAGCAGTTTGGAGATTTCTTGGAGAACTTAAAACAGAGCTACTATTTGACCCAGCAATCCCATTACTGAGTATATATCCAAAAGAAAATAAATCATTCTACCAAAAAGACACACACACTCATAAGTTCATTGTAGCACTATTCACAATAGCAAAGATACAGAATCAACCTTGGTGCCCATCAACAGTGGATTGGAAAAAGAAAATATGGCGCATATACCATGAAATACTATGCAGCTGTAAAAAAGAATAAAATGATGTCCTTTGCAGCAACATAGATGCAGCTGTGGCCACTATCTTAAGCAAATTAACACAGGAACAGAAAACCAAATACCACATGTTCTCACTTATAAGTGGGAGTTAAACACTGGGTACTCATGAACATACAGATGAAAACAATAGATGTTGGGGACTACTAGAGGGAGAAGTAAGCGGGGAGAGAGGGGCAGGGGTTGAAAAACAATTGGGTACTATGCTTTTTTTTTTTTCTTTTTTTGAGATGGAGTCTTGCTCTGTCACCCAGGCTGGAGTGCAGTGGTGCAATCTTGGCTCACTGCAACCTCCGTCTCCCAGGTTAAAGCAATTCTCCTGTCTCAGCCTTTCGAGTAGCTGGCACTACAGGCACACGCTGCCATGCTCAGCTATTTTTTTATTTTTATTTTTTGTATTTTAGTAGAGACGGTGTTGCCCAGGCTGGTCGTGAACTCCTGAGCTCAGGCAATCCACCCATCTTGGCCTCCCAAAGTGCTGGGATTACAGGCATAAGCCATTGTGCCAGACCTATTGATTATAATTTTTAATTATTAATAACATTTCTTTTACAGAGCAACCTAGAAAGTAAACAATATTTGAATCATCTAAATATTAACATCCTGTAGTATACTGGCAAATTTTACCAATATACCATCTCATAATTTTCTAGGTGTGTTCTTTTTCATAATATAATTTTTCGATGTGACTAAAAGAAGATGTTTATTAACAGAATGAAATAGCCTTTATCTCTCTACGAAAAGAAACAGGAAGCCAAAAACTAGAGAAACTTAAACACACATAATAATTGTTTCAGTATTTTATCTTATTTGGAAATGCTCTAGATATTCAATGAATATTCATCTTTTAACTTAGTAAACTTTAAAGTTTCAAATTTCCAAAAAGATTTTGGAACTTATTTTTAAGCAGACATATAAAACATAACCATTGTTTAAAAGTCCATTTATAAACTTTTATGTCACTTTACTTCATTTACTTGCTTTTAACAATTATGTTTGAATTGTTTGTGAAAATTTCATGAGACATTAAACAAAGCTGGTAATCATCTTATTTTTCTTGTAGATAAATCAGGCAAGTATTTTAATCACAGAAGTAAATAATATAAAGGTTAAATAAGTTCTTTCCAACGTTTTCTTCTTTTTTCTTTTTATTGCAGCAGTTGGCATATATGTCAAGCAATTTATTTTTATTGTGTGTTTTGTTGTTAGGTTGAATTTATGATTTTATAATCTTAAACATCTAGTAATATAAGTTTACTTGGCTAGTAAACACAGGTAGAATAAGTCGTATGTCTGCATTATGGTTAATGTTGACAACTCTCAAGACCTCAAGACACACTTGATTTAATTAAACCAATAACTTACATAAGCGTTTATATAATAAATGCTTATTTATTATTTGTTTATAGGTATAAATTATTTAGTTATAATTTATTATTTATGAAATAAATGCTTAAATAATAATAAATATTAAATATTAATAAATGCCTAAATTATAAGCATTTACATAAATGCTTATTATTCTTTAAGCCAATTCAATAGAGCTCTTTTTTACAAATTAATTTTGGCAATAACCATTTGAAGGTAAAAAAAAATCACCTATACATAACATATATATGTAGGTATAAACATACAAATGCAAACAGAGATCTTACCATTTTCATTTTAAATCTTAGCCAAAAGTTAGGTATAAATACAGGAACACAAAATTATTAATTTATGTAAACAATGATTCTCATCTTGGCCTTACTCATCTTTTTTTTCTTTCAGCCTGATCTTCCTGTAAGTAAAAATAAGACATTTGTTGGGGATGAGAACTCTCTAAAACAATCCTTTCACATATAAAAATCCAAATCTTCAAAGGTACACCTATTTTAATTATGACTCGAAGCCAATAAGCTTTTTTTTTTTTTTTTTTTTTTTTTTAGAGATGGGGTTTCTCCATGCTGGCCGCCAGCCTGATCTTAAACTCCTGACCTCAGGTGATCCACCAGCTCGGCCTCCCAAAGTGCTGGCATTACAGGCATGAGCCACTGTGTCCAGGCTGCCAATAAGCCTTTTTATGGCTTAGCATCAGTTAGCCTTTCTTGGCTTAACCATAGAGGCAGAGACATCCCCAAAGAGTGTGCAAAGGAAGTGGAACTCCTCAATGCAAAGGCTCTCCCAGTGAGAGCCTAGGAAAGCAGAGACCCTCCTTGTTAACAAGGCAAGGAAGGCTGAGATGGCAATGACCCCTGTGGACTGTGACCCCTATTTTAGGACGAGTTTCCCTGAGAGCTTCTGGACTCATAGCCACAGGCTGGCCCCTGATGGAAGCCTGACCACTTGTGTTCCCATCCTGCAGAGACCAGAGAATATTTTTGCTGGTCACAAAGCCAAGCTCTTAGGACACGAAACAAGAGAAAAGGAGAATCTCTTCTTAGGACTTTCCCCTGTGACAAACTACACTTTCAAAAGTCAGAGACAAGAAAATGAAGACTCTTCACAGGAGGCTGAGGATCAATAACCAGTACATACCCAGAACCAAATTCACAAGTGTTGCAATTCAAAGAACTAATTAGTACAAATGTTTTTCTCCTGTCAATCCAAATTTGGAAAGGAAGGGACAAGGAAAAATCTCGACCTGGATCCCTTGACTAAGCACAACAGACACAGTGCCCAACTTGGTAAAAATTCCTGCCTCCCCCAGGGCCCCACCCATAGGTTCTAGAGCAAATGGGGCATCTTAGCCTTCTGGAGTCCCATCCTCATCACCAGAAACTGTAGGGAAGGCAAACCTTATCCTTCACCTGTTAAGGTTTCTACTGGGCCTGAGAATGAGATTGACATAAGACAGATTAACAAGAGAAAAGCAAATACATTTAAGTAAGTTTTACATCAAATGGAAATTCTTATAAGGGATCAAAGGCAGAAAGAAATGACAAGACCTGCCTGCATGTGTATCAGGTTAGACAAGGAGAAGCGACTGCGTAGAATAAGTGAATATGTGGGGAGGTGCAAGGAAGAGAAGGATTACTTTAACAAGGTCTGTTTGCAGGGAATTCTCTTGGCGACAACTTCCTGTTGAAGAATGTTCCTTTCTTCTGGAGAAAGGAGGGCACTTTTCACGTGGGAGCTTTTGTCTTCAGTTTTTAGGGAGAGAAGGAAGATTAGAGTGCCCTGGTTGCATCTGCTGTTTTCAAGTTGCCTTTAGCTTTAAGTAATCCTTATGTCAAAGTGGCCTGTTTTGGGGTTGAATGTTCTGTCACTCTTAACTGGGACTGGGGTGTGTGTGTGTGTATTGGAGGGGGTGTTGGGGGCTTGAGTTTGGCAGCTCTGTCAAGAGCCAGAGATACAGGCAGATGGAGGTGCCACCATCTTGTCACATCACGATCTCAGCACACAGCTTCAGGATCTCCCTGCGGAGAAGGAAGTCAGGCAACCTCATACCTACTTTGCTGTGCTTCAGCCAGGAAGTAATCCATTTTACTTTTAGTTATAGCTTGCTCATCAGAATTAGCCGCATGGCCCGGAACCAACTGCAATGGAGGCTGAAGTGTGTGGTCTTCTCCAGCATCTGGGATAGGAAAATGAACAGGGAGTATTGTCTTGGCTGTGGTGGCCAACAAACATTTGGGACAGAGCTTGATTTTGGGGCACGAAGTGGGAGGGGAGCATTATGATCTGACAGCTTCACTTGTGAGATATTATTCGTGATAATATGAGCTAAACCTGAGCCCTGGGTTTCAGGACAGGCAGTCTGCTGCCTTTGGCTAACTTTTAAGTGCAGAGGTGCTGGGCTGCTCTACAGAGGAGTGGGTGCTGCTGAATTGCAGTGATTTTCCTGTAGAGAGAGTCCTAAGAGGGGATTCCAGCTGTTCCTCACCCTACCTGAAGCAAAGGCTATTCTTCCCACAGAAGTGCTCCTGGGGAGCCTGACACCACCTGGGAGGAGTCATGTTTGACCCTGGAGCTTCTTGTCAGAGCTTTGGTTTGGTGAAACCTGGATCTTGGAGCTGCCCTGGGAAGCTTCTGTCTCCAAGGTTCATACCCAGGTCCAGCTGCTGTGCAGCTCCCAACACGTCACAGGGCCAAGTCTCCTTCTTCCTGCTGGCCCGTGTCTGAGTTTCTGCTTTCTGCTTCTTTGCTTCTCCCAGCAGCCTGCTGCCTGTTGCGACGTGTGCTCACCTGCCACACTTCGCTTCTGCTTCTTCGTCTGCACTCACTGGCTCGTCTCGTTCCTGCTGGGCGCCGAACACACATTGCCCTTTTATGCTGACCTTCTGTCCCTTTGTGAGTTTGCTGCCTCGTTGCTTCATACTGACTTTGAAACAGTGTATCTGGCCTCTGTGTTACCTGCCTGCTCCCTGATCCAGCCTGGATCCTGAATGCCAGCTGTCCCCTCAGCTCTTCCTCTCGAGCTCCACTCTGCTGACACTCACAATTCCCACTTTGCTCCCCTTTGCTGCCATCTTCATTTGGAGGCACTGCCTCCCTCACCAAAGTGCATTGTAATTTACACCACAGTTCCCCCTGGGACATTGCCAGTCTCCACAGAAACCTTGACAATGAAGCCAGTCTCCTGGGTTCTCATCCTCTCTCCCTCTGGGGACAGGAAGACCAACTGCAAGAGTAAAGGGCCCATTTCTGTCTCCCTGGGCCCAGGCAAACTGCTACCTCGGCCTCTGCTGTCTCAGACACTGCCTCATTTGCAAGAGTGCTGCTTAGTGGGGCAGAGCGCCTGCTTCCTGCATGGTGGGAGCTGGGATCACCAGCAGCCGATGGATGAAGCCAGGGGTTGATCTCAGAGGTCAGCAAGGCCAAACCCCACTTTGGCATGTGGGAGACTGGGGTCCTCAGTGGCTCATGAATCTTTAATGAGAAGGTGAGGCCAGGCTGCAGCCCAGGTGGTTCTGAGTGCACAGTGTCCTCCAGGCATCTCTCCGACAGTGACCTCTGAGATCCGCCCCTGGGCTATGCACATGGAGAGGGCTCACATCCCAGCCCCAGACTGAACCCTGTATGATGTTACCATCAGGCTACAAGTTTGGGTTTTCAGTGCCAGGATCTGAGACAGGAGGAGACTCACGACAACACAGAAGAGGGAGGCCCTACAGGCAAGTAGAGCCCAGAGTGATTCCCTGCCGTGGAGACCTGTGAGGGCATCAGGAGGAACATGATGACTGACATTCCTTCCTCTGTGGCACTTACCTTACTTATCTCTAAACATTCATCAAAGACCCTCACACAATTCTTTGTGGAGATTCAGAGAGAAAGGATAGGGATTGGCTCCCAGATTCCATGTTGTGACCAGCAGCAAAGTGAGCAAGGGGACACTAGAGAATCCTCCACTGTGCCAAGGTCTTCAATAGATAAAGTGGCCTTGCAAGGAAGTGGAAGGGATGCTGTGGGATGGGCTAAGCCACTTGGTTGGATATGAAAGGAGAGGGCCTGGGGACCTCCAGGCAGAGGTCCCTGGAGTTTCTCAGTTGCGTCTGCTCATCCATCGAGTTCCAGGGCCATGGCTGGTAGGAATGGGCCCCATGCAGGCGCTGGGGGCTCCCCCTCTCCTTCAGGGCTACATGAAGGTGTGATACCAGTCAGTGCACACTCTACCGTATTTGAGTACCAGCAGAGTAAAACAGGAATGAAAGGGAAAAGAGAAGACACGAATTATGTCATTTAGGCTTGACAAGCAAGCACAGGATTCTGTTTCAATACAACACAACTTATGGATGTGTGTTTTATTTTCTTCAGTACTATGTCATTTGCTTCTAAAATACTTTTACTAACTGGGGGCTAGGAGAGTAAAAAAATGTATTGGGAAACCAGAATGCAAGTGAAGGAGAATAGCCACACTTTCTGACCTGTGCTCTGATGGGGAGATTCTGCTTGGTATGCTCAGAACAAATGCATTTGCAGTCAAATAAACTCAAGACACAGAGGATGGCATTGAAGGCTGGATCCATGCAGTGTCCCTGAGCCACAGAGCTCTGGCTTTATTCCAGGCAGCAGAATGCTTGGCTAAAAGTTTATGTTTCCCACCCTACCTGTAGCTTATGTGTGGCCTCATGATCAAGTTCTGGCTAATAAGATGTGAATTCAAGGTCTGGGGATGACCTCTGGGAAGGCTGTTTAAAGGAGGTTGCCTCAACCAGGAGGGATATATTCCTCTCAGTGATCTCCAAGCCTGGGATGTAGATGTGATGACTAGACCTTCTGCAGCCATTTTGTTCTGTGAAACAATCACAAGGTTAGAAACTGCCTTAGGATGATAGAGTAGAAAGAGAGAAGGAGCAGGGATTGTTGACATTCATGGAACTGCCAGGACACCCCTAAATTGTCAACCTCCAGTCTTATTTTATGTGAGAGGAAATATATTTCAGTTTCTGTTTACCCACTATTATTTGGAGTTTTCTGATGTATTCAACTGAACCTAATCCAAGAGATACTTGATGCAGAAATCCCCTTTCTGGGAGACTCAGAAGTTATGGTCGCAAATTAAAGACAATAAGGAGCTTTATAATCAAGAAACCTATTATAGGCAGAATTCTAAAGATGTCCCTGGAGGATTCCTGTCCCTTGGCTATTCAATCAAATGTCACTCAAGGTTCAGCTGTGGCAGGACTTTACAGATGTAATTAAGGCTATTAACCAGCTGACTTTAAGATAGGGGGTCAATCCTGAAATATTTAATTGGTTTCAGTGTGAGTCGTTAAATACAGATTAGGAAGCAGATGAGTCAGAGAGATGAGGCTGAAGGGATGAGAGAATATGGCAGATTCAAGAGTCAGAGAGATGCCAAAGGTGAGAAGGATTTGAGGCACCCATAGCTGACACCCAACAAGGAATCGGGGGCCTCAGTCCTACAGCCACAAGGACCTGGATACTTCCAACATTTTAGATGCTACCCTAGAGCGTCTAGATCAGAGCCCAAGCCATCAACCCACACCTTGATTTAAGTCTTGTGAGACTCAGAGCAGAGGAACTAGTCGAGAGCCACCCAGATTCCTACCTACAGAACGATTAGATCATACATTTGCACAGCTTGAGCCACTAAGCTTGTGGGGATTTCTTTCAGAAAGAAAACAAATACAGAAACTTGATCACCACATAAAATATTAAACTTTTGGCAAAATAACACGTACATATGGTAAAAAATAAAACAGTACAAAAAGAACTATACTGAAAAATCAGCAAAACACTGCCCTGCCCTGGCTGCCTGCAATCACACTGTCTTCTCTCTTTTTTTTGTTTTCTGATATTACCTACATATTTCTAAAACATGTTGTTATATCTAGATTTATGAACACAGATATTGCTTATTAACTTTCTATTATGAGAGACTCAGATGTAGCTCCTTCATCCTTTTTCGTCACACCACAGTTGCTTTAATAGGTTTGTTTTTGTTTTTTGTTTCTTTGTTTTTTTTTTTTTTTTGATAAAGTCTTGCTCTGTCACCCAGGCTGAAGTGCAGTGGCACCATCTGGGCTCACTGCAACCTCTGCCTCTTGGGTTCAAGTGATTCTCGTGCCTCAACCTCCTGAGTAGCTGGGATTACAGGTGCCTGCCACCATGCCCAGCTAATTTTTGTATTTTTAGTAGAAACAGAATTTCCTCATGTTGGCCAGGCTGGTCTTGAACACATGACCTCAGGTGATCCATCCACCCCAGTCTCCCAAAGTGCTGGGATTCCAGGTGTGAGCACCACGCCCGGCCACAATTGCTATAATATCAATGAATTCCACCTCTAGCATTGGCCTGACTCTTGCAGGTGTGCTATGATCGCATCTCTTCTCTTAGTCCATGTTATAAAATTTCCCTGTTTGGTAACTTGCATAATTTACTAGACACATATCTTTATTTCCTTTTTTTTTTTTTTTTTTAAGATGGGGTTTCACCATGATGGCCAGGCTGGTCTTGAACTCCTGACCTCAGATGATTTCCAATACTCCATCAGGCATCTTCTACAGAGTTTTCCTTTATTCTAGAATCCCTACAGCCAAGTATCCCTCTTTCCCCTCCACCTGTCCACACACACACTGCTCCTCTTTCACTCTAATCTGGTCTGGGTGTCCATCAAGTTCTGTAAACATCTGGTTGTCATCCTAAGGTATCTCTGTCTCTCTTTTGGCATCGAGTCACTGTCTTCCAATTCCTATATCTTTCTTATTCTTGGCTTGCACCACCATTTTTGAGGAACACATCCTTTAGGAAGTTCCATAAAAAAGAATGCAGGATATATTAATGTTTTAGGTCCTTTAGGTCTAATATTGCCATCTTTATGCCCCTTAAATGCTAATCTGGCTGGTTATAAAAGTCTGCATTTGGAGGTCCTTGATCCACATTGTTCTGCATTTGGAAGCGCTGCCCCACTGTCTTCTGCATTGGGAAGTCGCCAAGGCATTGTCCAACATCTCAGGAAGGCACTGCTCGGCCGTCTGCGTTCGAGGGCACTTTTCTGCTGTACTCGAATCTGGATGTTACTGCTCACTGTACGCTTTAGCTGGAGGCACGGCTCCAATGTTCTCTGCATTTGGAAGAAAAAATTCCAGTGTTTTCTGCAGTGGAAAGCCCTTGTTCCATCCTTCTGTGGCTCTGCTTGTGTGTTTGGGGGACACTGTGCTGCTGCTCTCTGCTCTACCATCATCTTCATCTGCAGGCACGAACCCCATCTTCTGCTGCGGAGCCGTGCCTCCCTGTTCTTTGCAGGCTGAGGCATTGCTCCAGGAGTACTGCTTCCCTTTGGAGCCAGTGTAAAGCCGGTTGCCTCACCAGGGAGCCAGGCACGCCCACCCCTCCCCGTCTCACCCCCGAGCACATGTTCCCCTGGAGGAATCTGGCGGATGTGACCTCAGCCTGCACTGAAAAGCCTGCCCGACCACCTACCCGCCAATTACAGCCCGCCCCGTCTCCATCCTTTGTCCCTGCAAACCCACCCAACCGCCTGCCCACCGACTATGAACTGCCCCATCCTCATTCCTTGCTCTCCCAACCTATATAAACCTGCGCCTCAGGAAGTCAGGCGCGACTTCTCTGGCCCCTCTCCCCCTGGACCACAGAACCTCGCCCGGGAGTTGAATAAACTGGAATTTAATTTTTCTCGTGCTGGCCTCAGTTTCCTCATTTTAAACTCGGCAATAACCTTACAGCCAGTTCTCCTCTGTCATCTGCATTGGCCTGGTACTGCTTTCCAGTCTTATGTATTTAAAGAGGCAGCATTCCCTCTTTGCTCTGTACGTGGAAGGCTCTGACCCACACCGTTGTATTGGGAGGCAGGGTTCCCATGCCCATTGCACTTGGCTGTCTCTGCTGCCTTCTCATTTTCATCTGGAGTCACTGCTCCCCTGCCCAGTGCATTTGGGAGACACAGCTACCCTGTCCTCTGCCTTCGGTGGAACTGCCCCACTCCACTGTGCATCTCCACGGCCCTGCCCCTTGTTCTGTGCATGTGGAAGGCATGGCTCCACTCTCCTCTACATTTGGAGGCATTTCACTGTCTTCTGCCTTTGGGTACACTGCTCAATTTACCCTGTGATTTGGTTTGCATCTATGTCACCTCCAAATCTTATATTGAAATGTAATCCCCAATGTTGGAGGTTGGGCCTGGTTGGAGGACTGTGAATCATGGGGATGTGTTCCTTATGGATGGCTTAGCGCCATCCCCTTGGTAATGAGGGAGTTTTTACTGTGAGTTCATGAGAGATCTTGTTGTTTAAAGGTGTGTGGCACCTCCCTGTTCTCTCTCTTGCTCCCGCTTTTGCCATGTGACTTGCCTGCTTCCCCTTCACCTTCCGCCAGAAACGGAAGCTCTCTGAGTCCTCCCCCAGAAGTTGAGCAAATGCTGGCACCCTGCTTCGTGTGCAGCCCGCAGAACTGTGGGCCAATTAAGTCTCTTTTCTTTCTTTTTTTTTTTTTTTTTGAGACAAAGTCTTGGTCTGTCACTCAGGCTGGAGTGCAGTGGTGTGATCTTAGCTCACTGCAATCTCAGCCTCCTGGGTTCAAGTTTTTCTCTTGCCTCAGCCTCCCGAGAAGCTGGGACTACAGGCATGTGCCACCATGCCCAACTAATTCTTGTATTTTTAGTAGAGACATGGTTTTACCATGTTGGCCAGGCTAGTCTCGAACTCTTGACCTCAAGTGATCCACCAGCCTCAGCCTCCTAAAGTGTTGGGATTATAGGCATGAGCCACTGTACCCGGCCTGTATTTCTTTATAAATTACCCAGTCTCAGGTGTATGCCTTTAAAGCAATGCAAAAACAGCCTAACACATCCTGCATCAGAGGCTATGCCCATGGCCCTCCACATTTGGAGACACTGGAGCTCTTGTCCTCTGCGTTTATGTGGATGTCACTGATCCAAGGTCATCTGCATTTGGAGCTGCTGTTCCACATTTTTTTTTTTTTTTTTTTTTTGGACAGGATCTTACTCTGTCACTGTGGCTCATTCAATCATAGCTTACTGTAACCTCGAACTCCTGACCTCATGGGATCCTTCCACTTTCCAAGTGAGTGCTGTGCTTCTGGAAGGACTGGCTCCAACACTCCCTGTCTTTCTAATGCACTGCTAATCCACTCTCTTGTGCATTTGGGGAGCCTTGCCCCACTGTCTTCTGCACTTGGATGTCACTGCTCCACTGCCGTCTTGATTTTGAGGTCCTTTCTCTGTCGTCCTCTGCATTTGGAACAATCAGCTGAAGTGAGGTAGGTGTTCACTGCAGCAGAACTGCTTTGGTCACTGACTTCATCTGCTTTCCTGCCAGCTTGGTAGCCCATCCCTAAGAGCTCCACGTAGCCTTGCTGGCCCCCAGTGCTCCCCCAAAACCCCACAGGCTGCCCAGACCTTGACAGGGAGTGTCTGCATCTCTACACATGCCCATAGTGGATATTACTCCCCAAATTCCAGCTGCACCCCCAACTAGCTGAAAGCTTCCTGAGATATGTTCTGGGGCCCATCTGCACCCAGGCTCCTCCCAGCCACCCAGCTGCTTCCTGCCCCCACCCTTCTGAGAGCAGTGGAGGGCACCCACCATCTCCCTCCCTCCTTTTTCATGCCTATTCCTTACCTGTGTGTATTGGTCCCTGAAGCCTGGCACAAAGGCTACTTATTCTCAGGGTACAGGCTGCAGTGGATGGGGAAGGTAGCGGGAGAGACAGCCACAGGCAGAATGGGATCCTGACCCACCTCCCCAGCCCATATAGAAATGTCAGGAGCATATGAGATGGGGGTGCCCGTGCCCTACAGGATAAGAGATATGTCCTGTAAAGGGGGCCTGGGGCTGCCCTGGCAGTGACTCTCAGGCCCCATGATCCACCAGAACCTTCTGGAAATCTCACAAAACTCACAAATGCTGAACTCTACTCCTGGAGATTAGAATTTGGGTTCTCTAGGACATAAGCCAGGGATCCGCAGGGGATTGTGATGAGCAGCCAGGCAGAGACATGGGGGTGAGAGATGAGCCCTCTTTGCAGCCCACCCAGAGAGGAAAGGCCTTCTTTTTCAAAGAGCCTCAGAAATCAATGGTCCAGGTCCTTCCTGCTTCCTGGGAGATGCCATGTGGATCTACTTCTGGGGTCTGCACAGTGTGTGTGCGAACGCTGGGGCCTCTTGGGTGTCAGGTGTCCTGTGTCCTCTCCCATGGTCTGCGGAGAGCTTGCACTTTCTGTCTGCAGAATGCACGAGCTGCATAGGAAAGGAAAATGCTGCTGGGAGTGGCCCCTGGAGGGCTGCGCCGTGCCTGTCCTCACACCTCCATGGCTTAAACCAGGCGTGGGTGGCCGGATCTGTAAGGCAGAGAACGTAGGTAAGAAGTGGGGGGAGAAGGCAGGGTAGGATCAGATCTCTTGGCTCCTCTCAGTGTGGAAAGTGAGAAAACAACGCTGCCTTCCCCTGACCTTCCTGTTCTCCCTCCTGACCCTTGGGGTGGCTCTTGTCCTTGGCACAGGTGACCCTCCTGGCTTGGTGCCCCTGGTCCTGCCTCAACTTGCTGTGGCTGTCCTGAGAGGGAGTCCAAACTGCAGAGCAGGGCTGGGCAGTGCGGGACCAGGCCACGGCCCTGGCTGCCAGACCTTTGACCTCTGGGGCTGTCTAGCTTTTAAAGTGTCCTAGGTGTCTTACCACATCATTAACTCCCTATAACTTGCGGTCAGCTAATCCTTCTGGTCTTTCTGTTTCCACAAGCGGTTGTGAGTCTGGGAATCCTCAGTAGGCAGTATCCCTTTGGAGCAGTGGGTGTGAGCTCTGTTCCAGTCCCTCCAGTTCCCTTCCAGGCCCCTCCTGTCATTGGAACCATGCACTTTCTTCCTGGTTCTGAGCAGTAGGCCCTGCTGATGAGACTGGTTTCCAGGTGCTGAGCAGGGCAGGCTGTGATCAGAGCAGGTCATGGGCTGCCAGAAACTTCCTTCAGGGTTCTCGTCTCATGTTTCACCCCCACGTGGCACCCCCATCCCAGGCTCCTGGCTGTGGTTGAGCAGGCTCGTCTTTAGGCCTTACCCTACCTCTTTTCTGGCCCCAGAGCAGAAGCCTCTGCTCCTCCACTCTGGGACTCCCAGAACTATCTCAGGGACAAATGGTGCAATAGAAACTCTGTCTATCTCAGCCTGTTGGTGCAGAGTTCCTGAGCATCTGAACATCTGAGGAGGAGACTCCAGGGGCCACACAGGGCTCAGGAGAGTTTGATGAACCTTGCTGTTGTGAGCCCCGAAGAGGTGGAAACAGACACATGACCTCTCCAAAGGGGGAATGCCAATGACCTCTCCTTCCACCGAATGTGAGGGGAGAGACTAAATGGGAGAAGGTGTCAGCTTAGGCCCAGTGGCTGTTGGTCACCTTGCGTCCATTGTCTTCCTAAGTCTGGCTCTAGGGAGGCTCTGTGATGTTACCAGACCACAAGTGGCCTCAGCTGCCTCGAGGTTCTGCTCACCAGACTTCCGTCTCTGTCTCCTCCCCAGGGGTCAGGGCTCCAGGGCCACAGGGAGAGGGGCAACTGATGCCAGTTTCAGCTGTGGCCTGAACCTAACATCAAGACAAGCCCTCTCCTGACCTTGGAGAAAGAGGGCAGCCGAGAAGGCTCTGGGCAATGAGGAGATCTGGCTCAGGCTGGAAGATGCTGCTCTCACATTTGACACAGAGGCCATGGAGAGGGGACAGAGGGGACTCATCCGGCCATGGAAAGGGGACACAGGGGACTCACTGAGGGGACTCACCTGGCCATGGAGAGGCGGCAGAGGGGACTCACCTGGCCATGGAGAGAGGACATAGGGGACTCACCCGACCACGGAGAGTGGGCAGAGGGGACTCACCGAGGGGACTCACCCGGCCATGGAGAGGGGCAGAGGGGACTCACCCATCCATGGAGAGGGGGCAGAGGGGACACACCCATCCATGGAGAGGGGCAGAGGGGACACACCCATCCATGGAGAGGGGGCAGAGGGGACTCACCGAGGGGACTCACCCGGCCATGGAGAGGGGCAGAGGGGACACACCCATCCGTGGAGAGGGGCAGAGGGGACTCACTTGACCATGGAGAGAGGACAGAGGGGACTCACCCAACCACAGAGAGGAGACAGAGGTGACTCACTGAGGGGACTCACCTGGCCACGGAGAGGGGGCAGAGGGCACTCACTAGGCCATGGATCATGAAGAGGGAGCAGAGGGGACTCATTGAGGGGACTCACCTGGCATGGAGAGGAGGCAGAGCCTATCCTGTGGGCCTGGGCTGCAAGAACTGAAGTTTTTCATTAGCCGGAAGCCTTTCTACAGCAGGTCTTTCTGGAGGATCTGTTTGAACGTGGCCTGCTTTTTCTAGAAGCTCACCCTACCACAGGGAACCAGAGTACAGAAACCCTTGCCTGCAGGGCCCCTGCCCTCCCGATTCTGATCACTTCTATCAAAGATCTCTGAGGTCCTGATGTCCTGTGGCCTTCTAGTCCCTGCCAGGTAGCCATGGTAAAGCTTTATGGACCTGCACTCGACATTATGGGGACTCTCAGCACTTTGCTGAAACCATCACACACCTCCACACTTGGATAGCCTCTGTTTGGGCTGAATCCCATCCTTACCGCTTGGAGAGGCTCATGAAGAAGGTCCCAGGGCTCACCAAGGAGCCTTCTCGTTTTCCCACACCACCCATCTCGCCCCTTCTCCACCAGGTTCACTCACCACGGTGGCACAGAGTTTTAGTTTGAAGGCATACCCATTCATTCTTCTTTTTTGAAAATACATTTATTTATTTATTTATTTATTTATTTATTTATTTAAAGACCAGGTTATAAGACTGGCTATTTTTCTTTTTCTTTTTTTCTTTTTTTTTGTAGTTTTGGTAGAAACAAGGTTTCACCATGTTGGCCAGGCTGGTCTTGAACTCCTGGGCTCAAGCGATCCGCCCGCCTTGGCCTCCCAAGTGCTAGGATTACAGGCGCCAGGCACCAACCCAGCTAATTTTTATATTTTTAGTAGAGATGGGGTTTCACTATGTTGGCTAGGCTGATCTTGAACTCCTGGCCTCAAGTGATCTGCCCAGCTTGGCTTCCCAAAGTGCTGGGATTACAGGCATGAGCCACTGCGCACAGCCAGGTTTTTGGTTTGTTTATTTTGATGGCCCTTATGGGGAACAAATATTATCATTAAATATATTCAAATATGCTTTTCCAAAGTTTAGAGACTGGAAAATACGCTGAGAATATGCTGGGTTCTGTGTTCAGGGCTGAAGAGGGTGTGACGGTGAGTAAAATTCAATCCCGTCCATGTGTGGAAGATAGACAAGTGAGTGGGTAATATGGGAGCAGGTTTCATATTAAGGGATGCCTTGAAGGGACCCCTCACTCAGACTGGGGGTCCTAGAGAAGGTGACCACCAGTCTTAAAGGATGAGCAGAAATTGGGTGAACGTGGAGGCTGGAGACAAAGAGGGGGAATCGTGCCCAGGGCCAGGATGGAGGGGAGTGTGGCGTGGCGAGCCAAAGACTGCAGGAACTAGCCTGGGGAACTGAGAAGGGCTCCAGTGGTGGAGGGCCCCAGAGAAAAACTAAGGGGTCCAGTGCAGGAGTTATTAGGAGGTTTGAAGCAGGGGAGTCCTGGGGTCCATCTGCACTTACAATGGTCCTTTCTGAAGCTATACTCAGGAGAGGTGCTGGAAGACTGGATGGGTGGCTACATGCAAGAACGAGGGACGAGAAGTCAGGCAGGGACAGCCACCACACACTGCAAGCTTGGGCCCAGCCGCTATGCTTGCCCCATGTAAGTCTGTTGTGGTCAGAGGGCCCCAGTAGACGGGGATACCCTGCCTCCAGTTGGGACCATCAGTTTCCTCCCACTAGGATGGAGAGTGTGGCCTGTGGCGCTGGTGGGACTCATAGTAGACCACCTGGGAGAACAGAATGACTCAGATCAGCAGGGCAGCCCTCTCTGCCATGTTCTACGCAGAGTCCGTTCTGCAGAGGAGGCCGATGTGCAGTGGAGAGAGGCCCCGTCCCGGAAAGAGAGGGTCTGAGACAGACACAGGGGCTCTGGTGGAATTCCTGTTCCAAGATCTGAGGCCCCTTGGGCTCCAAAAGTGCCCCTATATCTCTATAATAGATCTTCATGTTTCAAATCCTTCCACTGGCCTAAGTGTGTTTTTCATTCCTGTCATCAAAAATTTTGACTAAGACAGTGGCTCTGCCACAGCCTTGATGGTCTGAGAAACGGGTCTTTGGCCCCTTGAGTTGGTTTAAAACTCATTCCCAGTGTACGGCATGGATAGCAGAGGCAAGAAAGAAGAGGAGCCTGTCTTCTCGCCTGTGGTTTCCCTGAGAGTGTCTGAGCATCTCGCCCCTCTGTTCCCAGCGTGGCTGCGTGAGGCAGCCAGAGGGCCCCAGGGGCTTTCTGGAAGGCAGAGTTCCTCCCCTTGCTCAGGTCTCCACCTTTACCCCCTCTTCCCCACCTTGGGGCTGTGGGGCTTGGGAAACATCAATCATCTGGAGAGGCATGAGTCGGGGTGAGCACGTGGTATTTCCAGAGCAACTCAGAGTAGCTTCTCCTGGTCAACCAAAGAATTCCCCATGGAGGTCAGAGGATGCCAGGGGTCAGCAGGAGCAGAGAGAGTACAGGTGTACCCAGAAAGATGTGAGGAAAAGGAGGCACCAGGCCATGATTCCCCTTTGGCCCCCCATTCCCACTTCCAGAAGCCCTCTAGCTGGGCAGCCTGCCTGCCCCAGGCCCTTAGTGGCTGCCCCAGGGGCACTCATGCTTGTGAGCAGCCCCCACCTGCCTGCTTGCTGGGCCCTTCCACGGAATTCAGCTAGAGCAGGGTCTTCCTCGCCTCCTCTGCTCAGCTCCAGGGCTGGATCTTGAACCCCACCTGCTCTGCCAGGTAGGGCTGCGGGTGGGAGGAGGTAGGGACTGACCGGCCGGTCTGATGATAAACTGTTTATCAGTATCCCGTTGGGGAAGGGGAGCTGTCACATCCTCTCCTGGCTTGGCCGCTGACTCAGAATAGTCCTTTCTTCCATGCATCTATTTCTCCATCTGTTGAACAGACAGATTCCGTATCTTCATCAACCCTCCCACCCTGGGCCGAGGAAGAGGCTTGGTATGTTTTTGTTTTTCCTAGGGGAAATCTTACCTTCAAACTCCCAGACTATTCTTCACTGTGTCCCTGATCCTCATCTCTGAATCACCCCTTGATGAGGCCCTGCTTCCTGTCTGCACCCCACTATTAACTGGAGTATACCTTCTGCCACTGTGTTTTCTTGTCCCCTGGCTCTGAGAAAGCCACAGAGGCAGCAATGGGGAGAGTAGGAGCTCTACTGTGGGCCCAGCCCTGACTCACCCTTAGGGCCCTAATTCCCTGATAACCCCACTAGGGACAGCCGGACATCCCTGAACCTCACCCATCCCACAGACTGTCCTCAACTATTGTCCTGGGCTGAGCTTGGGGGTCCTAGGAGCCACAGAGCCGGCCCTTCTCTGCAAGGCTCCCGGGCATGGGCAGGGAGCTGCCATGGAATCTCACAAACTTCTATTACTTCCTTTTTTATTTTTTGAGACAGAATTTTGCTCTGTTGCCAGGCTGGAGTGCAGGGGTGCTGTCTCAGCTCACTGCAACCTCCGCCTCCTGGGTTCAAGTGATTCTCCTGCCTCAGCCTCCCGAGTAGCTGGGACTATAGGTGTGTACCACCATGCCCAGCTAAGTTTTGTATTTTTAGTAGAGATGGTGTTTCCCCATGTTGGCCAGGATGGTCACAAGCTCTTGACCTTGTAATCCACCCCCCTTGGCCTCCCAAACTGCTGGGATTACAGGCATGAGCCCCTGCGCTGGCCTTGATTACTTCTTTAAGCACAAGTAACACATGTTTAATGCACAGAAATGAGGAAGTACATGTGAGCAAAAGAGAATGAAAAATCGCCGGCGACTCCACCCAGAAATGATCGCCGTTTCACACCTTCACTGCGTGTACTGGTCTGTAATCTGCTATTTGCACTTATGAGTGCATGTGAGTATTTTTCAGTCACAAGAGACATTTCCACAGCTTGTTCTTTAGCGACTGCCCAGTGTGTGATGCAAAAGACTCATTTTGCCAGTTCCTCAGTGGTGGCTTTCGGGATTGTTTCTGATATCCTCCAGCCATTCCGTGAATTTCCCCTTGACCTGCTCAGTTATAGGTGACTTTCTGGGTGTTGGGCATATAGCTGTTTACAAAACAGAGACCTGTGCAGACACATTTCTGGGCATATCCTATCAGTTCTTTCAGCTGCCGACTGGATGGGGTATGGCCAGGCCAAAGGGCACACCTCTGGGATTTGCCCTCCCAAAGGCCTGTGCCTGTCAGGGTGGGCCTCTGTCCCAGGTTGGCCTGGCAGTGGGCAACGGGCATGAATTGTGGGGACAGAGCGTCTTCCAGGTGAAGCAGGGAGAGCAAGCCTGTGTCCTGGCCCTCTGTGTCTAGTCTTATGATCATTTTGGCAATGGCTTCACCAGGCAGCTGTTTTCACAGCTCCCAGACCGGGCTGCTGGGTCTAGGCATGGAACAGAATATTTGAAATGGGGCCACCCTAGGTGATCCCGAGCTGGTGAGGTGCCTTCTGGACCCAGCTTGGAGGCAGCCCTTGCCTGCAAAAATCTGGGTGGTGGGGAGCCCAGGCTTCCACCCCAAGCCACCAAGGGCGGTCCCAGCCTGGCCCTGCCCCCTACTCTGAACCTCCACCCCTGCCCTTCCTCTGCTCCAAGCCAGGCAGGCAGGGAGGTGGGAGGCCAGCTAGCTCGGGAACCCAAACCTGTCGGGCAGGTTTTGAGAGCTGTGGAGAGAGGGACAGAGGCTGGAGAAGGATGCACGGCCTGCCTTGGGCTTGCCTGTTCCCTCCTGAGCCTGAGCCCCTTACCTTCCCGACCCCATGAGGCACGCACTGGCTCTGCTGGCTCCCCTGCTCGGCCTGGGCCTGGGCCTGGGTCTGGCCCTGAGTCAGCTGGTGGTGGCGGCCACAGACTGCAAGTCCATTGGCCCGGCAGAGCACCTGGCATTCACTCCAGCGGCCAGGGCCCGGTGGCTGGCCCCTCGAGTTCGTGCGCCGGGGCCCCTGGACTCCCTCTATGGGACCGTGCGCCGCTTCCTCTCCGTGGTGCAGCTCAATCCTTTCCCTTCAGGTGAGTGTGCCCCTCCCCCACGAGGGCCTCAGCATTTGGGTCCCTAGCCAGGCTTTCTCTGTCCCCCTCTACCATGGGATGTGCCCAGTCTACCAGCAGGCACTTGCCATCTTCCTGGGGTAGAAAGGGCAGCATCTGGGGAGGGCTCCAGAACCTGCTGTGTGACTGTGGGCAGGCCTCATTTCCTCTCTGAGCCTCAGGTGCTCCATCTGTAAAGTGAGGAGGTTACATTAGAAAATACGTTAGACCTGGCTCAGGCATCCTCTGAATCTAGCGGTGCTTGGGTTGGGGGATCCAGGAGCAGCTGAGGGACCCTTCCATTCCTGTCCCTTGCTGCTTGAGGGGAAGAACTGCCAGGCCAGACCCCTTCTCTGCCTTTGCCCAGGCTCAGGACGGACCTGTAGGGTCCAGGAGGAGAGATCTGCAGGCCTCTCCTCCGCTCGCCTTCCTGCAGCAGTGCTGGGGTCAGGGCAGGATGGTGCAGGGCTGCGTGATGCATTTTTCTTCGAGTGTGCCATGGTGGTGGGAGGAACCCTGTCCCAGAGCCACGTTGCCCTGGCAGTGGGGAGAGGATAGACGTAGGCGCAGGGCGGTGGCCGCCCCCACATCCTCAGCTTGGCTCTTTCCGGTAGAGTTGGTAAAGGCCCTGCTGAATGAGTTGCCCTCCGTGAAGGTGAATGAGGTGAGCAATCGGGGAAAGGTGCTGGGGGAGGGAGTTCCGGGGTGAGCAGCAGGGCGGGAGCAGAAAAGCCTTGGCTCCGCTCAGCCCATCTTGCTGGGTGTCCACCAGGCGGGAGCTGGGGCATCCGCTCCCCTTTTCCATGGGCGCTGCAGTCCGCAGACCTGGATGCAAACCACAGATCTGCGGTTTACTGGCAGTGAGGTTTGCAGAGAGCTGGAACCTCCTGAACTTCAGCTTCCTCCTGTGTGAGATGGTGATGAGCAGTTCCTCTGGGATGGGTTCCATGAAATGCAGGCCATGCCCCTGATGACACTCCCACCCCTTCTGGTTTCCCTCTGGACTCAGGCAGGAGCCAGGGCTGGGCAGTGGGGTTGGGCCGCCCCTCATTCCCTGTCACCTGCCCAGGTGGTGCAGTACGAGGCAGGCTATGTGGTGTGCGCCGTGATCGCTGGCCTCTACCTGCTGCTGGTGCCCGCCACTGGGCTCTGCTTCTGTTGTTGCCGCTGCCGCCGGCGCTGCGGGGGCCGAGTGAAGACAGAGCACAAGGCACTGGCCTGTGAGCGCGCGGCCCTCGTGGCCTTCCTGCTGCTGACCACCCTCGTGCTGCTGTAAGGCACTGCCCAGTGCCCCGGGCAGGGTGGGCCATGGCCCCAGGCTCCCTTGTACCCGGCAAGCCCCTTCCTCCTCCCTCCATTCCCGCAGGATTGGCATGGTCTGTGCCTTTGTCACCAACCAGCGCACGCATGAACAGACGGGCCCTAGCATCGAGGCCGTGCCTGAGACCCTGCTCAGCCTCCGGGGCCTGGTCTCTGATGTCCCCCAAGTGAGCACTGTCACCCTCACCCCCATGTGCCCCTGTGAGCACCGGGCCCAGGCAGGATGGAGCCCAGTGGGCCCTCACTGGCCCATGACCAGCACATATGAAAGCCACCCCTTCTCCTGCCCCTGCCTGCCCCTGCCGGACAGTCAGCCACCCTCAAGATGGATGCTATGGGGTCAGGGAGGGGGCTGGGGAGAGGTGGGGGTCAGGGCTTCGGGTGACCAGGAAGGGCAGCCTCAGGGCCCTGTGTTTGCCTAGGAGCTGCAGGCGGTGGCGCAGCAGTTTTCCCTGCCCCAGGAGCGAGTCTCGGAGGAGCTGGATGGTAAGGGTCTCGGGGGCTGGCAGGCGAGCTGGCTCTAGGGCCCCTGCTTGGGCGCCTCGGTGGGGGCCTCTCATTCCCTCATTCCAGACCCCATCTGGGAACAGGCTGGCAAAGGTGGGGATCAGGCCAGCTGGAGAGCAACAGTGGCTGCCACTCAGCTGCTGGAGGGAGAAGCTGTGCCACCCGCCCCCTGCCGGCTCCTGCAGAGCCTGGTGGGGCCTGCAGAGGCAGAATGGGGATGGGGAGGGCCCCTCCACTCTTAGGGACCCACCCTGAGACTGCCCTGTGCTCTGCAGGTGTCGGTGTGAGCATTGGGAGCGCGATCCACACTCAGCTCAAGAGCACCATATACCCCTTGCTGGTGGCTGTGGGCAGCTTGGGCCAGGGTGAGCTGGAGCCACACCTGGATGGTGTGGGGCCCAGTGGACACCTCCTGGGGCAATCCCACCTGCACCCAGCCCTGGATTTCCTGAGCTGCCTCTGCCCTACCTTTGACTTCCCCATTGCTATAACCCAGGATCCAGCCCCCTCCCCCTGACTTAACGTGCACTGGGACAGCTTCCATTGTAGGCAGGAGGTCAATGATTTGCAGGTCTCTTTGGCTGGGGGAGGGGAGTTCTGCTTCCTGCAAGGTATCTGGGGATGCCTATGGTGGATACTGCTCAGGCTGGATGTGGGTCTACCAGCCCTGCAGGTCTCCATGCGCCACCTGCAAGCCTTGAATGCCACAGTGGTGGAGCTGCAGGCTGGGCAGCAGGACCTGGAGCCAGCCGTCCGGGAGCACCGGGACCGCCTCGTCGAGCTGCTGCAGGAGGCTGGGTGCCAGGGAGACTGTGCAGGGGCCCTGAGCCGGGCCCGCACCCTGGAGCTGGCTGCTAACTTCAGCCAGGTGCAGACCCAGGACAGAGTCCTCTTAAAGCCACAGCGGGCTGGCTGCCTGCCACTCCTGGGATCCCTGAGGCAAATTCCCAATCCCTTCCCCCGCTGTTCCTCCCTTGCTCCACCCACCCAGGGTTAATGCGGGTCATCCTGGCAGTGGGTGGAGCACTCCCTGGGCCATGATGCCCTGTGCATGAGCTTCACATGTGTGAGCTCCTTGAGTTCTTGCTGCTGCCAGGGGCAGTAGGAGCCATGGCAGTCCCCATTTTACACTTGAGGACGTTGGGGTTCAGAGGCACTTGCCCCCCCATCTGCCCCCAGGGATCCCCCTCAAGCCTCTCCATGAACTTTTTCACAACCCCCCCTTCCCCCATTTCAGGTGCCCTCTGTGGACCATGTCCTGTACCAGCTGAAGGGTGTCCCTGAGGCCAACTTCTCCAGCATGGTCCAGGAGGTGAGAGCCACCTGGTCTTCCTGACTTCTCCCTCACCTGCCAAGTGAGGGCCTCCATTTCCACCTTTTGGATAGGAACTCAGTTGTACCTGAGACTTGGGGCCCCACCCACCACACAGCACCCTGGGCAGGGGACTCCTGATGACCATCCTTGGTGTGCACATGATCTGTGCTCAGAAGGGAGAGCTGGGACCTTCAAGGCAGTGGGGTTGGCAAGGGAGCAGGGCTCAGGCTGAGCCCAGAGGGCAGGCGGCTCCCTGGGTGGAGATGGGCCAAAGGGGAGGGCATGGTGTGAGTCAGTGCCCAGGACTGGGACCTGAAGCTGGGGAAATGGTGAGTCAGCCATGCTGGGGGGCTGGAGTGGAAGGTTCCAGAAGGAAGGACGTCAGAGCTGAGGCTGGAAGGGTGGGTTGAGCTGGACCTTTAAGAGCTAGACCTGGCAATTGTATGCAGGGCGTCTATGAGTTCACTGCAGTGGTGGGAGAGGGGTGGGGATAGGAAGAAGAGGTTTTGGGAGGAGCAACATTTTGGGAAGTTGAGTCAGGCTGGGTGGAGGGAGGGGAGAGGAGGGCAGTGACCAAGAGAACAGGGGGAAGCTGGGAGCACTGAGGGGGGGGACCTCCCCTCCCCTCCCCTCCCCTCCCTCTAGACCTGGTGACTTTGGGGTCTCCTAAGAGGGGATACTTGGCAGAGATGGGGAGGCCCAACCCCACTTGGTTCCTGCAGGAGAACAGCACCTTCAATGCCCTTCCAGCCCTGGCTACCATGCAGACAGCCAGCATGGTACAAGGTGAGGCTGCATGAGTTAGAGGCAGCTGCCCAGCATGGCTTCTCACCCCACCCCTACTAGGGAGGCTTGTTGAGAGTGGAGTGGGGCAGTGGGGGACTGTCCTCCCTCTGTGGTTCCCAGATGTTCTTCCTGCCCACTTGTCTTGTCCCTGGGCCCCAGGGTGCCCTCCGCATCCCACAAATCCCTGCTACTTTGGGCAGAGCTGAAGAAGGCAGTGGCCCAGCAGCCGGAAGGGCTGAGGACGCTGGCTGAAGGGTTCCCAGGCTCGGAAGCAGCTTCCCGCTGGGCCCAGGCTCTGCAGGAGGTGGAAGAGAGCAGCCGCCCCTACCTGCAGGAGGTGCAGAGATATGAGACCTACAGGTGCTCGGCACCCGCAGGGTGGGATGGGGTGGGGTGGGAGCGGCAGCCCAGCCTCTATGCCACCCTGAGCCCCGTTCCCAGATCCTATCAGCCCCTGACTGTACTGAGCCTCTGTGTATTTTTAAGCCAAGACCCCTGACTCCACAGGCTTCCAAGTCATTACCAGGTTGTGTGCTCTCGGAACCTGAGCCTGGGGGCCACGCAGGAGCAGTAGGGCCTTGGGAAGGGTCTGCATGTGCACTTCTGAAGCCCCAGTCTTGGGGTTAGAGGCCACACCCAGCTGCCAAGTCCCATGTCACCTCATCTTGGTGCCAGCCACCTCCCTTCTTAGTAACACCCGTGTCCTCTCTGTGGTAGGTGGATCGTGGGCTGTGTGCTCTGCTCTGTGGTCCTGCTCGTGGTGCTCTGCAACCTGCTTGGGCTCAACCTGGGCATCTGGGGGCTGTCTGCCAGGGAGGACCCCAGCCACTCAGAAGCCAAGGGCGAAGCTGGAGCCCGCTTCCTCATGGCGTAAGAGAGGGCTGGGAGAGGGAAAGCTGCCCCCCAACCTCGAGCACAGGGCTGGCTGCTTACTGTGGCTCCTGAGCACATCTGCCAGTATCCTCATCTCAATCAAGGGGCTGGACCAGAGCAGGAATGGCCAACAAGGAGCACTTCCTTCCTACAGCAGGGGCAGCTGTAGCGCCTAATGGGCACTCCTTCCCTTAAGTCAGACAAAGCCTAGAGTCCTTACCCCGGCTTCCTTACCCTCACCACCAATAAGTGGCAGCACCAGAGGTGGAATCTGTTGCCAGCCACAGAGTAGACGGTCTCTAAGGCAAAGGCTGCCACATACAGTTGTACAGGCTGTTCACTAAGCAAGAGTGCCTGGCTAAAGGGGTAAGTGGGGGCTGAAATCCAACCCATGTTTTTCTCTCCAAGCCTCAGCCTGGCATGGGATTGTGCCCACCTCACAAGCTCTTTGAGCCCTCTGGTCTAAGATCTTTACTCCTCAGATCTGCTGGGATGCTGCCCTGTCGGCAGGTCATGTCTGGCCATGCCAGGTGACCTTTTTGAGTGCTGGGCCCTAGGCACAGAAGTGAGCAGTCTTGGCTCCTTGGGGTTTGTTTTTGTTTTGTTTGTTATTGCTAAGACAGGGTCTTACTCTGTCACCCAGGATGGAGTGCAGCAACACCATCATGGTTCACTACAGCTCAATCTCCTGGGCTCCAGCAATTCTCATGCCTCAGCCTCTGGAGTAGCTGGGACTATAGGCATGTGCCACTATGCCTAGCTAATTTTAAATTTTTTGTAGAGACAGGATCTCACTATATTGCCCAGGCTGGTCTCATACTCCTGGACTCAAGCTGTCTTCCCACCTCAACCTCCCAAAGTGCTGGGATTACAGGTGTGAGCCCAGCAAGTCCTGACTCTTTGAACAAAACAGGTGTTCTCTCTCCTCTAGGCTGCCAGGGCCAGCCAGGGCACCAGGGACAGGGTGGGCATGGGGTGAAGGTAAGGTTCGGACTCTCAGGAGTTCTGGGTTCTCCCTCTTCCCCAGGAGGCCAAGTCCTCCAAGCTCCTCTCCCATAAAGGCTCTGTCCTGGGGCCAGCTGACTTAGCAGGCTGGCCCTGGGGTGCTGGTGGGACAGAAGGAATGGTCAGGGCAGCCAGTCCCTGCTGTCCCTCAGTCCTGACTCTCACCTTCTCCAGAGGTGTGGGCCTCAGCTTCCTCTTCGCTGCCCCCCTCATCCTCCTGGTGTTTGCCACCTTCCTGGTGGGTGGCAACGTGCAGACGCTGGTGTGCCGGAGCTGGGAGAGTGGTGAGCTCTTTGAGGTAGGCCTGTCTCTGCTTACAGGCCCTCCTGGGGAGGGAGGTGGGGGTGGTATGGGCAGAGCAAGAGGTTTGGGAGAAAGTAGGGGTCAGAGGGGGTTAGAGGGAGACACGGAGGGGAGGATTGAGAAGGACATGGCTAAGGAAAGAGACAGAAATCCACCAGCAGATGGGGGAGGGAGAGAGAAAGCACCCATGAGTCCCTGGGATGCTGCCCAGGCCCCAGGGTAGGGACCCTGAGAGATGGCGCCCTGACCCATGCCCTCTCCTCTCCTAACACTGTCTGGGAGCTGGGACCCTGGTGCCCAGTGAGCTGAGATGCTGGACTGGCTTCTCTGTGGAAGACTGGGCTGGTCATCCCTCCTAGGGATTCATGGGAAGAGCCCCTGTGAGGATTTAGAGCCCAGGAGTCATCAGAGTCAGAGGCCAGGTGTGAGCAGGGGTGAGGGGATGTGTCCTACCCCTGGTCTCTGCTGTGCCACCGAGGCATGGGGCCAGGCCCTAGGGAACAAGGGTGGCCTCGCCCCTACCCCTCTCTGTGCCCATTTCTCACTGCCCATCCCCAGTTTGCAGACACCCCAGGGAACCTGCCCCTGTCCATGAACCTGTCACACCTTCTCGGCCTGAGGAAGAACATCAGCATCCACCAAGCCTATCGGTGAGTGGACGGCTGGGCAGGGCTAGGCGCCAGGGAAGGAAGGAGGAGGGCCAACGTCCCTCAGGGACCTCAGCACCCCTGCCACCCACAAGGCTCCTCCTTGCTCCTCCTCAGGCAGTGCAAGGAAGGGGTGGCGCTCTGGACAGTCCTGCAGCTCAACGACTCCTACAACCTGGAGGAGCACCTGGATATCAGCCAGGTGAGAGAACATTCTGGGAACTGTGAGGAGCCCTCCTCAGACCCCTCTCCTCTGGTCTTTTTGCCTCTGTGGAGGCACCATCTCTTTGAACCTAGGAGACCTGAGAAGTCTGTGTGAGCGATTAAGGGCAGAGGCCCAGCTACCAGCCCAGGGGGAGGTTCTGGGTGTGTGGGTGGGTCTGTGTGCACCTGAAGGCTATGGCCAGCCCTGAGCACAGCCAAGGTGGCAGCAGGAAAGGCTGGTGACAATGAGCAGGAGTACAAGGGGGGTGTCCTGACTGAGGACGGGCATTGGCTGGGATGCTTCAGTTGGGAGGGGGAGGCTGGGGAGGGACGTGGCAGCAAGGACGGCGACGAGTCTGGCTAAAGCTGGTGGAGGGCCTGCCAAGTTCGTGCAGGTGGAAGGTGGTGGCGGCAGGATTCCACCTCCAGCCTGACACATGAGCCTCTTCCCGTAACCCCCGGGCTTTGCTGGAACTTGGTGTGTGGAACTGGAGACACTCGCCAATGCTGGCAAGAGACAGTTCTAGAAAGAAGGCAAGGAAGGGCTGTTTCACAAGAGGAATGGACTTTGAGAATGGGTCCTCCTCATGCTGCACAGAAGCTGTAAGACATTCCCTCCTTGACTTCCAGGCTCCTAAGCCTACCTAGGGAAACCCACATCCCCTGGCCCCCCAGTTCCTCCCTCTCTTTCCAAACACAGAGTATGCTAACTGCTGATTTTGCATCATCCCGGGAAACCCTTCCAACCCCTGGATCCACCAACCAGCCTCAGCCCACAGACAGCACAGCCAGATGGTCCAGTCCCAACTCTGTGCCTTGAACTGCACAACTTGGGACAGTTATGGAGCTCACTCCTCGTTCTGCATCTTTAACCAGACAGGAGGCCCCCACAGCAGGCAATACCTCAGTGCTAGGCTGAGACACCATCCTGCGGAGGAAGGCTGGCCAGGGAGAGCTGAACCTGGGCCCTGGGCAGAGGAGCCCCCATCCCCCTGCTGGCAGGAAGTCTTGGCTCTCAAGGGGAGGAGTCGCTGCTCTGTTCCTGGGCATGGGAGGGTCCAACTCACAGAAGAGTCTGGACAGATAGGGCCTTGGATTCAGATGCACTGGGCAGTCCCCTGAGGCCACCTGACAGTGTACCAAATGTGGCCATAAGAATCCTCGTCCTCAAAGGAGATATTAATGGGCATGCAGACATGAGTATGACATACGGCTTTCCAGAGAACGGGGGGGCACCACCCACTTCCCACTTCTCCTGCAGCTGCTGCCACTGATGCCAGAGACAAGGCTGGAAGATCCCCACCCGAGAGGGCCAGGCCTTTTCTCCTCCAGGAGAAGGCAGCCTGGAGGAATGGGGAGAGGAGAGCCAAGCTGGGCTACAGTCTCTAGTGGATGCTCCACTCTGACCTCAGTTTCTTGCCTGTTAAACACTGGGGCTGAATTTTACAACCTCTAAATCTCTTCCGGTGATAGTAGGAAAATGCTGAGGCTCTTTCCTGAAAATGCAGTTGTGTCCATTCATTCATGCAGCTAACAAACTTGTACCCTGCCCACATGTGTAAGCCTCCGAGTTAGATGCTGGGGGATTGGAGCAGAATATGCAGGCAAGGCCCCACTCTTATAGAGCTGACGGCAATGAACAATTACCTACAAATAAGATCATTTCAGAGCAACAGGCACTTTGAAGGCCTTGATACAGCTGACAGGATAAAGGGGCTGGGAAAGCTATTTTATTTCAGGTGGCCAGGGAAGGTCTGTGTCTTGGCCCAGAAGCCAGATGGGCACTGGAGGAAGGCCGGATCTTGGCAGTTTGGGGCAGGCACCTACTGGGAGCCTGTCTGGGGCTTAGGGTGTCCAGGGCAGGGGGCCCTGAAGGCCTGCTGTGTGAGTCTGTTCTCATGTTGCTATAAGAAATACCTGAGACTGGCCATGGTGGTCCACGCCTGTAATCTCAGTACTTTGGGAAGCGGAGGTGGAAAGATTACTTGAGTCTAGGAGTTCAAGACCAGCCTGAGCAACATGAGGAGACCCCCTCTCTACAGGTTTTATTTTTAAAAGCCAGGTGTGGTGTTTTGCACTTCTAGTTCCAGCTACTCGAGAGGCTGAGGTGGGAGGATCACTGAAGCCCAGGAGGTCTAGGCCGCAGTGAGCTGTGATTGTGCTATTGCCTTCCAGCCTGGGCAACAGAGTGAGACCCTGTCCCCTCTGCCCACCAAAAAAAAAGCAATAGCTGAGGCTGCATAATTTATAAAGAAAAGAGGTTTAAGTGCAGGCTGTACAGGAAGCATGGCACTGGCACCTGTTTCTGAGGAGGCCTCAGGAAGCTTCCACTCATGGCAGAAGGCCAAGGGGAGCCAGTGCATCACATGCGGAAAGAGGAAGCGAGACAGCCAGGTGGGAGGTGCCATGCTCTTTCAAACAACCAGGTCTCACGTGAACTAACTGAGCAAGTGTTCACTCATCACTGGTGGGGGCAATGACACTAAGCCATATGTGAGGGATTTACCCCATTATCTAGTCCCTCCCACCAGGCCCACCTTCACCCTCAGCACCAGGGGTCATATTGCAACATGAAATTTGGAGGGGACAAATATCCAAACCATATCGCCTGGTGACTCCCTCACTTATGGGAGCATCTCTGGGGTCCTGGCTCAGCAACTGGGCATGACTCCCCCCTGTACCCACCCTCCCAGTATACCAACAAGCTACGGCAGGAGTTGCAGAGCCTGAAAGTAGACACACAGAGCCTGGACTTGCTGAGCTCAGCCGCCCGTCGGGACCTGGAGGCCCTGCAGAGCAGTGGGCTCCAGCACATCCACTACCCCGACTTCGTTGTTCAGGTCAGCGGTGGATACCTCAGCTGGGCTTCCTCAGCCAGGTGGTGATGGAACAAAGGGGACCACAGAGGAGCTGGGTGTGCATCTCACCTTGTCCCAGCTCTGGGCTCCTCCACATTTCTTTGGGCCTCTTCCTGTGGAGGTGTCCCCAGATCATGTGCCCCTGGGCCTGTCCTCATGTCACCACCGAGGTCACTCAGGAATGGACACCCTCTCCTCCAGTCCAACGAACCGTGTCACTGTTCATGGTCCTGAACCCATTGCTGCATAGGACTCAGTGGGAAGTTGCCTCTTCCTTGAGTTACACCAGAGGGTGCCTCCTTTGTTCTTGTTTCTATCTCATTGGGAAAATATCTGAAATAGTTCACAGTTCCAGGGAAAACCCACTGTGACTGATGTGTCACAATACACTTAGCTGGTGTAGATTATATTTGATAAGACTGGGGAGTTGGAGGCTGGGGGCAGGTGGAGGTGGGCCCCAGGGGAGCTGGGTTCATCCCTCCTGGCCTCTCCTTTCTGCCTGCAGATCCAGAGGCCCGTGGTGAAGACCAGCACGGAGCAGTTGGCCCAGGAGCTGGAAGGATTGGCCCGGGCCCAGGTGAAAGGGAAGCAGGGCCCCCACTGGGCAGTAGGAGCCACAGGGGGCTTGGGAGACGGGAGATGGTGGGAGGATGTGAGGGCAAAGGCAGGAAACTGAGGACCCTCACCAGTGGGGCCTGAGGCTCCTGACCCCTGGCTGGGCTGGAGGGTTTTGCAGCATCAGTTCTGATTCAAGCTCTGCCACCCACTGGCTGCGTGGCCTTGGGCAAGCCGTGTCTCTGAGCCAGAGGTTCTTCATCTGTGGAGTGGACTGTCCTTCATCTCAGAGCAGATGAAATCACTTCTCTGGTCTCACACAGTTGGGCAAGTGTTTCTTTTTTTCTTTTTTTTTGGAAACAGAGTGTCACTCTGTTGCCAGGCTGGAGTGCAGTGGTGCAATCTCAGCTCACTACAACTTCTGTCTCTTGGGTTCAACAATTCTCCTGCCTCAGCCTCCCAAGTTGCCCTTGAGGAGAAAAATAGCATTTTGTATTTATAATAATTATTTAGGGCTTAAAAGTTCTCTTTGAAACATCGGATAGGCCCTGCAACAACCCCACAGGGTGGGTAGAGCCAGGAGCATCCTCAATTTCAGCAGATGCCCCTGCAGCTCAGGCAGGTTCTGTAGCTGACTTAGGGGCACCCAGCAAGCTAGAGTGGACCTAGAAGTTGGACCTAGGCCCCCAAACCCATATCAGGCCCTGGAGCTTAAGGAGGCCTCGGTTTTCTGCCTCTAAGACCAGCACTCCCTACCTCCCCTTGGTATGTCGGATTGAAAGTCTGGGTGAGGGGTAGGTGGGTCCTGGGCAGGGCCATTCTGATTTCTGTCTCCTCTCAGGGCAATTCTTTGCTGGGGCAGCGGCTGCAGGAGGAGGCCCACGGACTCAGAAACCTCCACCAGGAGAAGGTTGTCCCCCAGCAGAGCCTTGTGGTCAGTTTGGAGGCCCAGGGAGCATGGGTCCTGGGGGAGAGGAAAGCTGGAGAGGGGACAGTGAAAGCTGAGGGAAGCTCTGAGAATTCCTCCCATCCTCCCTCCCACCTCCCTCCCTCCTTCCCTCCTTCCCTCCTTCCCTTCCCTTTCCTTCTTTCCTCTAACCAGCCCTGATCTCTTCTCCGCAGGCAAAGCTCAACCTCAGCGTCAGAGCCCTGGAGTCCTCTGTTCCAAATCTCCAGGTGGCTGCTGGGGGTGGGAACGTGTGGTGCGAGGCGGGGAGGCAGGGGGGCTGCAGAGGAAGGGAGGAAGCAGGAGTCCATCTCACTCTGGAACTCTGAGCTCCGCCCAGGTTGTGGGTGGGGTTGGAAGGAAGATGGGGTGGCGGCAGAGCCCGGGGGATCACCGCCCTTGGCAAGTCTGTCAGGGCTGAACCCTCTCCTGTTGAGTGTGCTGTGGTGTGTGTTGAATGAATGAATGGATGTGTGAATGTGGGGCACTGAGTTGAGGCTCTCATCCCCTCCAGCTGGAGACCTCAGATGTCCTAGCCAATGTCACTTACCTGAAAGGAGAGCTGCCTGCCTGGGCTACCAGGATCCTGAGGAATGTGAGTGGTGGGTGGGACAGGGGAAGGGGCTTCCACCCCAGGCTTCTCCAGTCCTGGCTTCTCACTGTGGCTCCCAGGAAAGCTGGGCCTGTCCTCAAGTTGCTAGGCATGGGGTGTGTCGAGTGTAGGGGGCACAGCTGCTTACGGGACCCCTGCAGCCCAGACCTCCTCTTCTTCCTGCAGGTGAGTGAGTGTTTTCTGGCCCGGGAGATGGGCTACTTCTCCCAGTATGTAGCCTGGGTGAGAGAGGAGGTGAGTGGGGCCTCAGCAATGACTGATTCCCTGCCCCAGCGGACCAGCTGTTCACCCTGCCTTGCCCTGCCCCTGCCCCCAGAGCCCTTTGGGGATGACCCAGGCATTCAGTATCAAACCCAAACTCCCAAACCTGGCATCTGTACCCCTGCTTGCTGGCTGAGCTCTCCCCACCCACCTCTGCGGCAGCCCTTCCTTGAGTTGAGTGTGGGTGGGGTTGGCGCTCTCCAAAATGTTTCATCACACCCGGCCTGCAGGCCCTTCCCTGGGCTGGCCTCTTCCCCAGCTTGTCCGAGGCCAGTCATCAAAGCCCATCTCCCACTGCAGACCCTTACTGAAAATAGCCCCTGCAGGCTGTCTGGACACCCACACTAGAGTGGCACAGGTCTGGCTTTACCCTGAGTGTGTCTGTATCTGTGTGTGTGTGTGTGTGTGTGTGCATGTGTACATACACGTTACCTCCCCAGTGAGAGTGGCTTGAAGCATGGTGCTGGGTCACAGTAGCCTTAATCCAGGCTGGTGAACAGACGGAAAGTGGAGGGGCCCAGTAGGGAGCCAGTAAGGTGTGTCCTCATCTGTCTGTACCTGCCTCTCTGCATGTGTGTACAAGCATGTGGTGGCCCCAGCGGTGTCCCTAGGCCTACCTGTCCCTGTCAGCCACTCTGCCTGAATTGGATATGGGTGCAGGCCTGTGGTCTGGGTGTCTGGCATCACCTGCCTCATGTTGGCACCACAGGTGACTCAGCGCATCGCCACCTGCCAGCCCTTCTCTGGAGCCCTGGACAACAGCCGTGTGATCCTGTGTGACATGATGGCTGACCCCTGGGTGAGTGCCCCAGTTCATCAGGGCTTGTCCACCAAGTCCCCAAGCCTTCCTGCTCTCCAGGGAGGGCCAGGTGAGCAGGGTGTGAGGCTAGGCATGGCCCCTTCCCCGGCTGTAATGACAAGGCAGCTAGGTGAGGCTGGGTGCCATGTGTAGGGTGCTGGGTGCCACATAGGCCAGTGAGCCAACCTCACGCCCTGTTGCAGAATGCCTTCTGGTTCTGCCTGGCATGGTGCACCTTCTTCCTGATCCCTAGCATCATCTTTGCTGTCAAGACCTCCAAATACTTCCGTCCCATCCGGAAACGCCTCAGGTGAGGAGCTGCCGGTTCTGCAGGCAGCATCAGGGGCCAGGGAAGTGTCTTTTCAGCCCCCAGGGTCTCCTGCCACAGCCCTTCCTGACACCTCCCAGGCAGAGAAGGCCCATGGCCAAGCCCTGAAAAGCCACACTCTGAGGAGCTCCAGAGCTGGGAAGTTCTCCCATACGTCTGCCCCTTACTCCTCTTGCTGCATTCATCTGGGTACAGCTTTGTGGGACCCTTCCCATTCCCTGCAGGGCTTCCACAGAGAAACCTTCAGAGCTCTGGGTTTGTCCCTGTGTCGGGGCTGAGAGTCTGGGAGGAAGGGCATGCTCACTCTCTTTCTTTGATGCTGCAGCTCCACCAGCTCTGAGGAGACTCAGCTTTTCCACATTCCCCGGGTCACCTCCCTGAAGCTGTAGGGCCCCGTGGGTGAGTTTTCCCCCACTCGCTTAATTGCTCCGTGCCAGGGATTGAGGGAGTGGGGTGGGGAGGGGCTGGGGTCTGGGGTTTCCAGGGCCCAGGAGGGCAGGAAGGCTTGGGGACATGGTGGGGTCTGGGTGCTGGGTGTGGCCCATCCAGCAGTGGGGCTGACAGCCCTGCTCTCCCCGCCCTCCCCTTTACCTGTTTCCTTCTTAATCCATGACAGGGTGAGGTGACCCCAAGGCTACCTGTCCTCCCCTTTGATTCAGCCTGGGCCACAGAACTTCATTCAGTAGCTCTTGCCCCAGAACCCAGGCTGGCATCCAGGCCTGGACTGTCCCCAACTCCAGCTTACCTGGCCCTGCCTTGCATGCTCCTTTCCACTCCTTTCTGCTCACGACCCCTGTCATTCACTCTCAGAATCACATGGGACGTCTTTGGAGCTGCAGAGCCAGCAGTCCCTCCAAGTGTCTACCCCTCGCCCTCCTGCTACAGAACATCCTCACAGGAAGAGCCTGTTCTCCACCTGCTGGAGCCTGGTCCCCAGGGTGGGACAGAGGCCTGGTCCAACCTCGCTCCCCTTCCCATGTGTCCTCCCCCTGCCAAGCCTCCCTCTGCCCCTCTTGAGCTCTTTGCCCCCCCATTCTCATCTGGCCTCCCCCCTAGCCCCCACTTCCCTCTTATGCCCTTCCCGGCTTTTCACTTCCTTCTTTCAGGGAGGTCCTTTTCTCCCTTTTTCCTCTCTTCCCCTTATCCCCACTGCTACCTTGCTGGCCCTAGGGACCGTCCTGCCCAACCAAACCACTCAGGTAACGCCACTCATCAGGCAGGAGCCACCATGGCTGAGGTCTGGGCTGGCTGCTGCCCCATGGCCCCTGAGCCCTCCACTGCCCCAGGGCCTTGGGCCCTCTGCAGTTCCCAGCCTGGATTTATTGGTGCCCAGTGAGGTAAGGGAGGCCTGTCTGAAGGCTGAGCCTCCCTGCCTGCATTCAGGTTAGAAATGGGGGTACTGGCACTTAGCTCCTCTCTGAGCGCTGGCTCCCAAGGAAGGGATCTGGGACCTGGCCACACTGGGGGCTCATCGTTATCTCTTCAGAAGGCAGCATCTCCCACAGCCCCCACCGAGCTTTCTCAGGAGGCATCTCGTGGCCAGAACAGGATTTTGCACTACCCCTTCTATCCTGCGCATGTGGCCTGGGGTCATCCCCAGCCCATCTCTGTGTCAGCCCTGAGTGCTGTGTGCTGCATTCCAGAAATGAGGAAGAGGAGAGAGAAGAGACAGACAGACCTCAGATCCGTTAAAGTGTTCTCACTTCCCCGAGCTTTGGTTCCGGGTCCTTAAAACCAGGTTTCCTAGGCTGGGTCCCTGTACACTGTTGGTGTTTAATAGAGTGTTTATGGAGAGGAGAGTTCTAAGGTCTCCTCTGGCTGCAGGCATCCAGGGGTTATTCCAGCAATCTGCAGTTGGAGAGTAAGTCCCAGTCTGGGAGCCTACTGTCAGGAGCAGGCAGACCCAGACTCACAGCCTGGCTGTGATGCTTGTTCGCTCGGCTTCTCCGTTTATAACGTAGGGAGAATAGTCACAGCCTCCTCAAAGGGTTGTGAAATCAAGTGTGATAATTCATGGAAAGCCCTTGGCAGGGGCCTGGCACAAAACAAATGCTCAGTAGATGGAAGCAGTATTGTTATTATTGTTGCTGCTGTTGTTTGCCATGACTGCTCCAGGCCAGGGGTAGAGCTAGTGTCTGGGCAGCTACAAAGTAAAGGCCCTTATTTAAATGCAGAAAGTCTTTTAAGATGGTGGTCTGCTGGGTTTCAGGATGTGTCTATTTTTGTTTATTTGTTTGTTTTGAGACTGGGTCTTGCTCTGTTGCTCAGGCTGGAGTGCAGTGGTGAAATCTTGGCTCACTGCAACCTCCACCTCCTGGGCTCAAGCGACTCTCATGCCTCAGCCTCCTGAATAGCTGGGACTACAGGTGCATGCCACTATGCCTGGCTAATTTTTGTATTTTTTGTTAAGATGGGGTTTTACCATGTTGCCCAGGCTGGAAATGTCTATGTTTAACTGCATCTTATAAACCAGCAACAAGTTTTTCTACTAAAAATTAGAATGGTTCATACACAATGTATTGTTACTACTGTCAGATGAGCATCCTTGAATGTAGCACAACTGCCTCTTTTTTGCTTTTCCTAGAAGTTTTTTTTTTGCTGGTTAGTCATCTGTTGACCTAAGTGGGGGAAGTAGCACCCTTGCATTTAAAAAATGAAATTTATGGGATTACAAATGGAATATAAACAATTTTTTAAAAGATTTTCAGTTCTCTGTCAAAATTACCTATTTAATATTTTATACATTTGAACATGTTGAGCACAGTTATTTTAAAGTTCAGTTAGTCCCTTATACAGAGCCTCCATGAGTCTGTTTCTAGGATCTGTTGTTTCTCTTGGTTTTTATTAGTTTTGTCCTGTTTCCTCCCATACTTGGCAGTTTTTTTTTTTTGGGTACCAGACATTGTATCTGAAAACCTGTACAAGTAATTTCAGGACTAGGAAGAAGTTATCTTCCTCTGTGATTATTATGTTTACATCTGGCAGGTGGCTGGGGATACAGTGAGCCAGATCTCTTTAATCTACTTGTAGGGAATGAGATGATTTGAGTCACTTTAAGGGCTGATCTACTTCCAGTTCATTGATATTCATAGAGTGAAGCCCTCTGGGGCCCAAACCCAAAGCATAAAACATTTGCTTGGTAGCCTTCCTGTTGGTGGGGTTTGCAGTGTCTTCTGGAATCAGCAGACATCCTACAGAGAACGTAGCCCCAGATGCCATGCATATGTCTCTGAGTTGCCTTCTTTCCCAGATTTTGGCCTCATAATTCTTCACTGCTTTGTTTCCTTCCCAATACTCTCAGTTAGATTTAAATATATATATCTATATCTATATATAGATATAGATATAGATATAGATATAGAGAGAGAGTACATATATTTATGCTCAGTTAGACAAACATATATATATAGTACATATATTTACTAAATATTACATATATAATTTAGTAAATATATATATATTTAAAATTATCTATATATGTATATAAAACTTTAAAAGCTGTTCAAAATGCCCCCCGGACACAAATTTTGAGAAGCTTTTTAAGTTATCTTGAATGGGTTACCCAATCCACTGTTATTAGAAGTAGTCCTAAAAAGTTGACTTTGATGTTCCCCCCGTAAATTGGGAAAATGCTGCCACTCTTTGTATTTAGTGTCCAGAAACTCTGGGCCAGCTAACTGACCACTGTCTTTTGCAAAGGAGTTTTGTTTAGAGAGCACCACAGTAATACTGCTCACCTGGGGATGGGGTGGCTCTCTGCAGTTGACAGAGAGAAAGAAATAGCCACAGAGAAAAATAAATTACCTATTTCTCCGGCTTTTAAAGTGCTGGTAAGCTAAAATGCTAATGCTACTTTATATGTGAAACAAAGCCCCTTTGAGGTCACAATCTCTTCTGTCCCATGACAGTCTCTGAGGGAGCAAATTATCATCCGTTTGAACAGAGGAAGCTGCAGGAAGTTACATGGCTTGTTCAGGGTCTCAGAAGTTAAAGCCCACCCAGGCTTTGGAAGCAGGTCCCCTGGTTCTGGTGGCCCTGGAGGTTTCTTCCTGGAGGCAATGTTAGTTCCCATTTTTTTTGAGACCCTGTCTCAAAAACAACAACAACAACAACAACAAAAAACCCTGTGGGCGTGTGGGAGCAGAGCCCTGTCTCCAACGTGACTTGAACCAAGTGTCCTTGTTGTCCCTGTGGCAGGGATGACAGAATAGGGGTGCTCGGAGTTCTTCCAGATGCTCCAATCTGGCCACCCAGCAGAAGGCCCCATGGCAAATTCTGCCAAAGAAATGCCAGCTAGGCCAGGGTGTCTGAGGTCCCAGGTGGCTGCTCAGGGCAGCTCCAGCTGGCTCAAGGTGTACAAAGGGAGAACCACCTGGCCAGGGCAAAAGCCTGCCCAACCACCTGAAGGGACAAACAGTGTGAGTTAATATTTATTTATTGAGCTCTGAGCATAAGTCAGGAAGCACTTTCCATGAATTAACTGGGAGGCAGGCACTTTTGTTTACCTGCCTGATAGTTAAGAAAGCTCAGGCACAGAGACTGGATGTGGGCGGAGTGGAAAGGGTAACACTCATCTGAATGAAGCAGCCAAGAGCAGTGGCACTCATGCCACATCTGAGTCTTCTGGAATCAGCCCGAGGCCCTGCTCTGGGTGGATGTGGACCGAGTCCCCTTTTCCTACTCTCCCCAAGTCAGGGCTGTCCATCGCTTCTAGCCTGAGTGCCAGGAGCTGAACCAGGAGGCTGGTGGCCAACCTGGTGCACACAGCACATGTTGCCGGAATAAAGCTCCTTCTCCATGGTCCCAGCCCTTCCTAGCACACGCTGGTGTGCGCGTCCTGGGACGGTCCACACTCATCCATCTTACAAATGCTGACGGAGAATTGCAGCTCGGGTGAGGAGGGAGGCAGGGGGTATGCAGAGGGGGACCCCATCCCAGCCCTTGGCCTCTGCCCACGAGTGAAGCAGAATTTAGGGACGAGGTGGCTGAGCCCCTACCCACTCTGAGGGTTGGAGTGGGAGCCAACGAGTCAGGGGCTGAGGTTAGAGGAGGGAGGTTTCAGGGAGGTGAGCTGAGTCTGAGGGGTGGGGTCAGTCGCCCTCTCTTCACTTCAAGTCACAAGAAAAGGGGCTTTAAAGAAAGCCCCAGAGAGCGTCACAATGTCCCCTGCAGTTTGAGAAATCCTGTGGACTGATGCCTCATTCACTGCAAAGTCTAGAGGACAGTCAGCCTGGCTGCATTGGAGGCAGAGCTAAGGAGAGGGCTGGCAGCCCAGGTGATGGGCCTCCTGTGAGAGACCGCAGAGGGAGTCTCCTAGGTCCAGTCAAAGGAGGCTGTCCAGAGAATGAACTGACAGCCAAGAGGAGGTAGAGCTGCCACTAGGCATCAGGGGGCTCATGGGTCCCCCAAGGCCCACATGAAATACTCTAGTCAAGGGACCATGGGGTCAGTCTCTGAGGACCCTTGCAGGAGCCCACAGAGAAAGAGGGACAGCTATCAACCTGTGCAAACCCAGAGTGCAGCTCAGCTAGAGGCTGCCATGTCTGCTGCCCGCCCCAGGCCCTCACTGCCAGGCCTGAGCTGGGTGGAGAGCAGGAGAGTTGACGATGACGTGGGCCTGGACAGGGCTGAGCCTGTGTTGTATGATGTGAAGTGATGAGGACCATTTGTATTTTCCTACCAGGATGCACACAGCTGGCCAGGCTTCTCTCTCTCTCTCTCTCTCTCTCTCTCCCCCCATACCCCTCAGCCAGAACCCAACAGAAAATAGGTCCTAAGGAAGACAGTCTTGGGCAGGGAGCTCCACAGAGCTGGGTTTGGGGGTCTGGGGAGGAGGGACTTGAATTTGGGCCTGGAATGTGGGATCATGAGCAACAGTGGAGTAAGGTGCAGAAGCCCCCGAGGCCTGTGGGCGGGGGCCCCATGAGCCACTTGCCTGGGTAGGACAAGTGTGAGGGCCCTGGTCAGCTGAAACAGACCACGACTGCCTCCTGAAACACCGACCAGAGGAAACCCAACCGTCATCCAGGCTTGAAATCATCCCTTCCTTTCCCACTTCCAAACTCCCCCCAGCCTCGGTTTCTCCCCAAAGCCCCTATGCGTGGAAGCCACAGTGGGAAACACAGGGCTAAAGCGTTCCTAGTAGATGAGACAAGGCCCTCCTGCAGCCTACTCAACCTTCTGTGGGTCCGATGCACCGCACTGAACACTGGGAATGCCAAGGCCATCTCTGGGAAGTGTGCAGATGCCTGTGTGCTCATAGCAGGGCAGCTGCTGAGGCCACGTGGGAGCCCCCCACCTTCTTCCTGCCCCTGCTTGTTCCTGCATTCCCCACAGGCCCAGGGTAGGGACCCAGCTGGAAGTGACTGGGGCCCTGGACAGGCCACTGAGGAAGGGGGGCGCAGTGGCAGGGGGCACACATGCCCCACATCTGTATTTTATGAGAGGCACCCACCCAGGTGGTAGCTGCAGTGGGAGGTTTGCAAGACCGAGCAGCTGGTGAGCGCAGCCGGGCAGTGCAGTGTCACGGCTGGTGAACTCTGAGGAGAGCGCAGTGAGTATGGGATGCCGGCAGGCAGGTGTGCCAAACAGGGGCCAGTGACTCTCGGGGGTGCTGCTGTGGCGAGTGGGCTCCTCTGCTACTGACTCCTCCAGCCAGACCATCAGGAAGACCAGCCCATCATGGCAGTGCAGTCAGCAAGTTTCCAAGCTGCCGTGTAAGCCTTGGGCATACAGCTGCTTGCAGGATCTCACCCCCCGAGGTGCTCACTCTGGGAAGAAGGCAAGAGGCTTTGGGACCTGGCTTTATTACTCCCGAGCCTGTGACTTGGGCAAGTCCTTTAGCTTTTCTGGGTCTCACCATTATCATCTGTAGGATGACAGAATGACACTTTTCTCCCAAGGCCACTATGAGGACTTAAAATGCTCCATGCATCCCTGCTTGTGGAGGCTTGCTTGGAGTCAAAGGCAGCACTGTCCCAGGCAGTGAAAGGAGGATGGGGCCAGGCACGGTGGCTCATGCCTGGAATCCCAGCACTTTGGGAGGCTGAGACAGGTGGATCGCTTGGCTTTGAAACTAGCCAGGGCAACATAGTGAGACCTTGTCTCTACAAAAAAATACAAAAATTAACCTGGTATGATGGTATGTGCCTTGTAGTCCCAGCTACTTGGGAAGCTAAAATGGGATTGCTTCAGCCCAGGAAGTCAAGGGTAGAGTAAGCCATGATTGCACCTCAGTGTCTCTGCCCTGAAGAGATGGCTTCTTGCCTCTTTCACCTGTGAGGATAAGCATCCCAGAATGGGCTGGTGGCTGTCTTGGACCACACTGCCCCCAAACCCCAGGCCTCCCTTGCATTCCAGCCTGGGTTACAGAGTGAGACCCTGTCTCAAAAAAAAAAAAAAAAAAAAAATGGATGAGCTCCCAGGGAGCTGACAGCCATGAAGGGCCTTGCCTCCCTCCCCCACTTCCCAGGGTGCAGTGTGGGTGGGGGAGGGAGCTGAGGAGTCCTCCAGGCTCTGCCGAGCCCTTCCCCCAGTGTGATGTCCAGCCCGTCCTGAAGTCCCACAGGGCCAGACACCTGGGCTGCCACTTCCCCTCTGGAAACAGTCCTCCTTGCCTTGGTGGGTCAACAGCTCCAGGCTATTTTCTTCCCCTGAGGATCTGAAAGTTGGAGCTGATTGGTTGGCTCAAAAATAAAAATAAATAAATTAATTAAATAAAAAAATGAAAAGAAAAAGAAAAAGGGCGTGCAAGTGCAATTGTGCAGGCTGCAAAGGAGGGGCGCATCCCAGGGCTCCGTCTCCATGGGAACTACTGGCACAGGCTGGCTCCTCTGGGCTCCAAAAAGGGAAACTTGGCAAAGGTTTCAGGCACTTGGCTCCTGGGTGGTTTCCCTGGGAAGCAAGCAAATGCCCAGGAGCTGCCCCCCTAAGGGACAGGACAGAGCCCCCACCCCCAGGGATGCCTGGGGCCCCTTGCCCCCGTTCTCCACCCTCACAGCCCAGGAGATCCCATCAGATCCTCAGCGGCCCTGGATGCATCCCCACCTGGGAGCTGGGAGGGGACCCAGCACAGCTGGAGAGCAAGAATAGCTCATGCTTTGGGGAGATGCCCACTCTTAGAGGTGGGTGAATGGAGGTAGTTAATGGGAAGTGGTTAATGACAGATGAAAGAGGCGAAAGGACCCCTGAGTGTCACTCTGCTGATGTGGCCCTGGTGGCTGTCACTGTTTCTGGGTTTGGAGCCCAAGACCAGCCCCTTGCAGACCAGCAACTCAGGCCAGGACCCTGAGGGAGGACGCTTCAGATGCTGGGAGCAGTGGCTCCATGCAGTCCTGGAGGACTTTTGGGCTGAGATCATGATAAGGGTGGCACCGCTCTGTGTCTGTGAAGAGTAGCAGGCAGAACTGGGGCAGTGGGGGAGTCCTGGCTTGTTCTGGAAAATGCCTCCAGAAATGATCTGTTCCTTTTCCACTTCCCAAGTCCCTCCTGGGCTCTCTGGGTTCAGCTGCTGCTCCTCCCCACTTCTTAGGGGCAGAAACTCCTACCGCAAGCTCCCCTCTCCCCAGCCCCAGCTCCCTGCACCCCCCACCCCCAACCTTCCTTGGTGACCAAGAAGGGTGGCAAGGAGCAGAGAAAGAGGCAGATGACAGGGGAGGCAGAGAGAGAGAGAGATATCAGTGACTGGGTAGGTAGGGGAGAGGCCAGGAGAGTCAGACAGAGGCTTGGACAGGCTCTGAGAGGGCAGGATTAGGGGCCATGGAGAGAGAGAGAGGGAGAGAGTGAGAGTGAGAGAAGGGGGGAGAGAGAGAGACAGAGAAAGAAGGAGGAAGGGAGGGAGGGAGGGAGGAGGCAAAGGGGTGGAGCGGTAGAAGCCGCAGGGGAGGAAGGGGTGGGCAGGAGAAGCTGCTGGTGACAATTACGTCTGGGTCCAGGCAAACATGAGGCAGCTGCCAGTCGGCCTGGGCAGTCTTGTCTGCTTCGGCTGGGAAGTGGGGAGGCTGGCAACAGTTTCCTTCAGCGCCCAGGATGCAGCCAGCTAAGGTAGGTGCTGGGGGACTGGTGTCTTGCTCTGGAGAGGGGCGTAGGGGTGGAGGAATGGGGGCTTCTGGGGGTTGCCCTGGACCAGGAAGCTTTTCTCTTTGACCCTCATCCCCTTTTGTTCCACTTTCCTTTGGGAAAAGTGAGCGTTGGGGTGTCCTGGCTGGGAGGCTGAACTCCTGGGGCTCCCTGTGGATGGGAGACATTTTAAGGGTTTGTAGAAAAGAAGCTGGACAGAGGAGGAGCCTGGGGTCAGCCCACGAATTGTCCTGCTCAGTTAGGTCCCTGGGCCAAGTGCCAGCATGGCTGACACTGAACCTGGAGCCCACAGCCCTCAGGGTTGGGGGAGGGGTGAGCCTGGGAGGGAGTCACTTGTGCTTGGAGGCTGATCAATGAACGCATCTTCTAATCAATCACTCAAGTAATGAATGAGTGCCCAATTCCCCTGAAAGGGCTAGGAGCCCCTAACAAGAACACTTCCTACACATTCCCTCTCAGTGGGGCTGTGGGGAGGTCAGAGAGAGAACACAAGGAAAATGCCTGCCACAGAGTTCAAGAAACGGTGGTGGGGAGCGGGGAAGGGTTAATAATTAAAGGAGGAAGAAGGAGGGAAGGAGAAATAAGCTGGTCCCCCAGCCTCTAGCTGACTCTTCAAAGATCTGGCCTGATGCCCTGTGAGCGGCTCACACATTCAGGATAGTTCAGGACCAGGTCTGACTGCTCATAAGAGAACACCCTAAACAGCAGTGGAGGGAACAAAGGTGGTGGAGTTTGTCTGTTGTGCAGAAGTCCAGAGGGGCATTGGAGGGCTGGCTCAGGCCGCCTGGTCAGCAGCATGTCAGGCTGCTCTGTATCATCCCTGAGGTTACCTTAAGGTGCAACATGGCCGCTGGAGCTCCAGCCAGCACACGTGGGCTCATACTGACATATTAGCAGGAAGGAGAAAGAAAGAAGGGCAAAAGTTCCCAGGTGAAATCAGGGTCTTGCGTGCAGGAGAGAATGGATATGGGGATGGCACCTCAGCCTCTGTGCCCTGAAGGGATGATGGCTTCCTGCTTCTTTCACCTGTGAGGACAAGCATGCCAGCATGGGCTGGTGGTTGGCTTGGACCACACTGCCCCCAAACCCCAGGCCTCTCTTGCTCTGTCTGCTCCATTTTCCAGGGTGCCAAGAGGATCAGCTGAGGTGATGGCATGAAGCCCTTTGAGTATGGCAACATTGCACATGAGAAATGTGCCTTCTCTCCTGTCACCTCAAGTCTCCCCGGCAACCACCACGCAGGCAGGGCAGAGCGGAAAAACTTAGCACCTTGTCCCAGGCTCATACACTACGTGCTCGCTGCGCACACACAAGCACACACCACATGTGGCACAGACCGAGGGCATCCCAGGCATTGGTATGAGCATGGACTACACAGCCACGGACACATGCAACTGTGCCCATAGGCAGAGGTGCATCGAGCTGCCCTGCATGACCACCCTGCATGGAGATGGGAATTTCCAGCGTCAGGCTGCACATAGATGCACACACAGCCAGCTCTGTCCACCAGCAGAGGACCATCCTCCTTCCCTTGCCTTTCCTCTGCTGCCCTTAACTGCCAGAGTTCACTCTTGGAGCTTGGTCACCCCTGCCCCTGCCAGATTAGCAGAGCTAGTGGCCTAAGTTCTGCAAGAACATCTGGTTCTTCCCTTAGCCATTGTGACCCCACACTGCCCTCCATCCTCCCACACCGGCTCCTGGGCCCCAGTGGGTGTCATTGTCCTTATGTCTGCTAGCGGCCTTCCTGTGACTAGCCAGGGAGGAGAGTGGAACCCACACCTTCTGGTGCTGGGCCCAGCTCAGGAGAAGCCACTACCAGGTTTCTCAACAAGATCAACGGGACACTGTGAAAAATCATCTTCCTCTCTCGTGGCAGCAGGGACTGTAGTCAAAGCTCGGGCTGGGAGGTGTTCTGACTCCTGAGAGTCACGGTCAGTGGCTGCCCCCCAGTAATGCCTCATGACTGCCCCACTCCTCACCCTTCTCCCCACACCCCCCAGCCATTCACAAATTCTCACTCCTGGGGGGAGACGAGGAGGCACTGCCATTCCCATTGCAGACACTGAGGCTCAGAGAAGGGGAACAGCCTGTCGAAGCTCCAGAGCTCCATGAGCTTGATCCCATGAGCTCTTAGGAGAAATGAGTGGCGGATCCTCAGGCTCTGCAGCAGGGGTGTCTTCACAGCCCAGCCTATGCACTGGGAGCCCCTTCTCCCCAGCCTCCAGCCTTCTTGCAGGGCACTGTGCGAGACGGGCCCTAATTTTCTCCTACATTTCAAAAGACCCCAGGCTGTGCTGGGAAGAAAAGGGCTCTGCCTCTGCTTTCCAGGTAGAGCCCAGAAGAAAGGCAGAACTGAGGGCCAGGAGCCTTAGGGTGCCAACCCCCATCCAGGCCATTGTCTCTCCCACATCGTCTCCCTGGACCCTCAGAGAGCCCACAAGGCAGCTGTTAGTATCGTCCCCACTTTACAGATGGGGAAACAGAGGCCTGCCCCAGACTGCAGGCTACAAAGTGTTGTGGCTGAGATTCGAATCCTGCTCTCTTACTCCAGAGCCCAGGTCCCTAGGGCTTGGGAGTTGTGGGAAGACGCAGGAGGAGAAGGGCATGCCTTTAACCAGAGGGCAGAGGAGGGGTGCATCCCAGCCACGGGCCTGGCTCCCTGGGCTTGTGGTCTGTTGTGCCCTCTGAGCCCTCTAGTGAGTGCACACAAGCCAGACCCCACCTGGTCACATCTCCTGCATTAGCCACATGACCTTGAGCTAGCTGCCTCCCATTTTTGGGCTGTGGATGCAGAGTTAGGAAGGAAAGGACCCCAGCATTTTGAATTCAGGTTGCCTTGTCTTATCAAAACCTTCTGTGAGAGGCGGAGAACTGCTTTGCTGACTCAGCAGTGGGGGCTTAGAGCCCACCTACCTTCCCCAGCACTCCGCCTCCCCAGCCGCTGGGCATTCCAGGAACTTCCAGGAGCAGCCATTGTGGCTTCTGAGGGGAAGAAGGCACTCTCAGTTTCCGAGGTGAAACAGAAGAGGGGAGAGAAGTTAGCATGTCTTCCTGACCTGGTGCCCAGGGCGGGCAGGAGCCTGAGAATGGGGGGAGGGCACAGCATGGGGCACAGTGTGGGGTGAGTCCCCTTTAGGCTCCCTGCCCAGGGCCTCCGGCTCCAGCTGACTAATGTTCCCCTTGAGCAGGTGCATCTGTCATCTGTGATCAGCCCACATCCTGGAAGGCCATCGAGCAGCCCTGTGGCAGGGAGAGAAGCAAGGGGACCCACAGAGTTGGAGAGGGAGCAGCCGAGCTGAGACAGGAGGGCAGCGTGGGTGGGGGGTGTCCCACACTAGGGTTGGCCCAGCCTCCCCCTCCCATCTGCCACCTCAGCTCTATGCCCAGTGTGCCCCCTCCATCGGTCTGGCCAGGCCTGAGTGAGGATCAGCCAGGAAAAGCAGCTGCTGGTCTTTTCTGGCCTGGCCTCCCCACCTGCCCAACACCCCCAGCCTTCCCCAACCTTCAGCACATGGACAGTGGGCAGATGCCGGGGCAGGCCAGGGGCAGATCCCAGTCCCCTGCCACTGGTGCCACATGCCCCTGTACCCAGCTCTCTCAAGGTGGGTACTCTGGGCAGTGCCCCAGAGAATGAAACTCTAGCCCCACCTGTGCCCCGCTGACTAAGGGCAGGCCCCTCCCCTCCCTGGGCCTCAGTCTTCCCATCTGGGTCTGAGAGAGGCTCACAGCATTTGCCAGGCCCTGTAATGAGCAGTGCAGGGCTGGGAGGGCACAGACCTGGCTGACTCAGGCCAAGGCCACCTCCAGCAGTGCCCCCATGTGTGCACACTAATGTCCATGGTTCTTGCACAGAACCCAGATCCTCACCATGCGGGACTGAAGGACCCTGGGCAGGAGACGGGCATGGCCAGGAGGTGTCATGGCTGTGCCTTGTTGGCTGTGAGTCCTGGCTTTGAACCAGCAGACCTGGGCTCAGTCCTGGCCCCGTCACGCACCGGCTGTGTGTCCTCTGACAGGTTACTCAGCTCCTCTGTGCCATTGTCCCCTCATTTTCTTGGGGGAAGTATGAATATCACAGACCCCTCCAGATAAATGCGATCCTATACTGACCAGCTTGGCCTGGCCCCTGGTACAGAGTGAGACCTCTACACATGAAGGGAATACCTATGTCATTCCTTCTGGCTGCTGGGAGAGCCTGGGAGGGCCACCAAGAGGCCATGTGGCGATGGGCAACTCAAGTCCACTCCTGGGTTAATATGACACCCTCACTGCAGGGCAGCGCGGGGAGCTTGTCCTTGTCAAGGTGGCAGCCAACAGAGCAGGGCGGGACAGCCCAGTTCTCCCCTCTTCTGCTCCAGTGCTATGAGAGGGATGGGGCTCAGGGCTGTATGTGCATGTGTATGTGCATACTTGGGTGTGTTCGTAGGCATATGTACGTGTGTGTGTGTGTGTGTGTGCATATGTGCATGCATGCATCTTCAGGGACTCATGACAACTTCGTCTCCCCTAACAAGGCGAGCTGCCTGGCCCATGTCTGTCTGTGCCCAGGGGTGAGTAGAGAATCCGGGATCCCCAAAGCTTCCCCATTGCATAGCCCGGGGGCCTGCACGACACAACGCCCACCACTGCTTCCTGCCATCTGCCTCGAGCAATGGAAATAGAGCCAGTGACAGCAAGCAGTGCTGGGTGGGCCAGTCTGTGCCACAGCAGCCATGGACAGGGTAGGGGGTGGGGAGCCCCTCATCTGAGCAGCCTGCCTGTCTCCTGCTGGCCCTGACCTCAGGGAAGCCCTACCAGAAAGGAAGGGGCTGAGAATAAGGATACCTCCTTCCCCTTCCAGGCAAGGCCAAGAATTTTCTATCTGGAGGGACAGACACTCTAAACAAACTCTCCAAGCTGCATTTTCAGATCTACCAAGGAGATGTTTAAGAACAGAGTAGCTCAGGCCTCTCTGCATCAAACAATCCAGTCCCTGGGCAGGCAGCTGATGGGAGCCTCCCCACATGATTCCGGCTTGCAGCAGCTGAGAGCAGTATGCTGGGCCTATCTGCCGGGCGTGCTGGGCTGTGGGCTTGGACAGACCCTCCCTGGGATCAGAAGTGTGAGGAACACTGGCCTTCCCCTGCTGGGGCTTTATCACCTCGCCTTCCCCTTAACCCTGTGAGGGCATATTGTAACCCCCATTTTGCAGATGAGGAAACTGAGGCTTGGAGCTATCAGATTCTCTGTCAAGGTCACCAATCTGGGAAGTGAGGGTGCAGGATTCATGTAACTGGATGGCCACAGACCCCTCCCCTATCCTCGGCTACTGGAAATCATATCCACTGCCTGCGATCTCCTACTCTGTCCCCAACTAGCTGTGTCCTCGGAGCCTGCACCCAGTGGTCCTGGTGGCACATATGAAGCCACTCACTGCTGTTTTACGTCTGTTAAGTCTGTAGACATCTGGGAGGAGTCAGCCGTGCGTCTTGCCCATGCACATGCTCCTAGAGCGCCACCTCTGGGGAAAGGAGCCTGGATGCTTTAATGAAGGTTTTCCAGGACCCTGCCTGGCCTCTGGCCATGCACCCCACCTTCTCACAGGCCGCCATGTGCCCCCGGTCACCTCTGCCACATGAGCTCTGGACAGCTCTCTGGGAGTTTCTCTGGAGCATCGTTGCTGAGAACCATGGAGACTGAACTAGCAGCTCAAGGGTTTCCCCTTGGCACACCCCTGACAGTCTGACTCCATCTTCTGAGCCAGATGAGCCCGCACAAGATGAAGCTGTGCGCTGCTGGGAATGGAGCAGGGAGTGGGATGCTGCCCTGTGGGCCACCTGGCCTCTCAGGGACCCACCAGGTGGGAGTCATGAGGTGGAATGTCTGGTCCACGTCCTGGAGGTTTGTTCCAAGCCCTTAGCCTCTGTCTGTGGTGTGGAGACTCTCAGGTAGAGACGGGACTGTGTTCACCGTGAGAGGAAGGTATAGGGACAGCTACATCCCCGCAGTGACAGTTTTCTCAGGCACTGGGGAGTCACCACCCCTCCCTCACTGCCTACATCTAGAGTAGGTCCTAAGTATCTGTCTCCATAATATCCCCAGCACACAGCCATGACCTCCACCTGGCTCAGCCTTCCCCACCTCTCCTGGGCCTGGGCACCCCTCACCTCCCCCAGGTGGCCCCCTGTCTCATCATCCCCCAACCTGACCTGCACACTCCACCAGGCCACCCTTCTGAGGCAGCTCTGGCTCCAGCTGGACTTGGGTGGCAGAGAGGAGCTGGGGCGGCTGTGCCCTGCCAGGAGGACACTGTCCCAAGCCAGCCAGCTGGCAGGTCTGAGAACCATCCGGACCAGTGCTGTCCAATGCAGACATGATGAAGCCACAGATGCCACTTAAAATGTTCCAGTAGGCACAGAAAAGAAAGAAAAAAGTTAAATTATCTTAACCATATGTTTTATTAAGCCCAATGTAAATGATTATCACTTCAAGCTGTAATCGATATAAAGCATTTTTAATGAGCTGTTTGGTAGTCTAGTAAGTAAATGTTTGGAACCTGTGTGTGTTTACATGGAGGACACGTCTCAGTGTGGACCAATCGCAGGTCAGTATCAGCAGCCTGTGTGGTGAGAGGTCGCCGTCACTCAGACTTGGGGTGAGCTAGAAACCATAATAGGATTTGGGACTTAGTTGGGTGCTTTGGGTAATTTTGAGGTTCTAAGGAACCTCAGAAAGTTGGTGTGAACATTAAATAAGATAACCCCTCCAAACACCGAACTCAGCACCAGCACTCAGCAGGTGCATCACCTACGCCCTCCCTTTTCCGTCTGTCCCCTGGCTCCGCACAGGCCAGGAGGACTTAGAAGGAAGTTAAGACCTGGTCCTGGCCTGCCTGGCTGGGCAGGAGCTGCAAACTGCGGCCCACAGCTGACTGGCAGAGAATGGCCTGTCCCACCAGCAGCCTCTACCCTTGAGGGAAACTTGTGACCTTCAAGAAGGCTGCAGGTCCCCCGGGCCAGCCTAGGGCTGTTTCTGGGACACAGCCCTGAAAGCCAACACTGTCAGGTGTGCCACTGGGGTCTCTGTGTGACCCCAGGGCCCAGATCTTCTGGCTTCACTGGTCTCTGCCACCCAATTCTGGCCATTCCCTGAAGCTGGTGGACAATGACAGTTCTGTTACCCATTAAAATGAGGCCGGCAGCAAGCAGGAGTGGAAGGAGAGTCCCAGGTGAATTCTGAAGAGCACAGGGGACTTTTGATCATTCATGAGTGTTTATCAAGGGCCTTGTGCATGCTTGCATTTCTTACATCCTCTTTTTGGTTGTGTGAGAGTATTTTTTGATGGAAATATTTATTGAGCTCATTGTAGACTCACATGTAGTTTTGGGAACTCACACAGAGGGCCCTTGTACCCTTTACCCGGTTTCCCCAGTGACAGCACCTTGCAAAACTCCAGCACGATAGCACAATTAGAGTGTCTGCAATGATGCAAGCCACCAGTCCTACTCCGATTTCCCAGTTCACACGCACTCATTTCGGTGTGCGTTTTGTGCTACAATTTCATCACATGTGTAGGTTCAGGTACCCAACAGCACCATCAGGATTCAAAACAGCTCTGCCCCCATGAGGCCCCTCCTGCTGCCTGTGAGAGCCATACCCCCCACACACCTGCCTCACCCCATCCTTAACTCCGGCCCTCTAATCTGTTCTCCATTTCTGAAATGGAGAACTTGGTCATTTTACAATGTTATATAAATAGAATCACACAGAATATGACCTTTTGGGTTGGCTTTTTTCATTCAGCACAGTTCTCTGGAGGTTCACGTAGGTGTGGTGTGCGCCAATAGTTTACTTGTTCAGAATTCCATGATATGGACGCACCGTGGTTTGTTTAATCATTCAGCCATTGAAGGGCATTGGGATGCTTCCAGTTTGGGGCCATTCCAGATAAAGCTGCCATGAACACTTGTGTACAGGTTTTCACTTGAACATAGCTTTTCATTTCTCTGGGATAAAAGCCCAAGAGTGCAGTGGCCAGGCTTTATGGCAGCGCATGCTTAGTTTTCATAGGAAGCTGCCAAACTATTCTCCAGAGTGGCTAAAGCATTTTCCCTTTCCACTGGCAATGAAGGAGTGATTTCGTTTCTCCACATCCTCACCAGCATTCAGTTGTCATTGTCTTTGGTCCTCACTGTTTGGACAGGCACGTAATGCTGTCTCCTGGTGGTAGTCCTCTGTTTCCAGAATGGCTAATGAAGGTGGACATCTCTTCTGCCTCCTTTGCCATCCATGCGTCCTCTCTGGTGAAATGTCTGTGCGTGTCCTTCATACTTTCTAGCCCGATGGTTTGCTCTTTTACTGTTGAGTTTTGGGAGTGCAGATCTCTTGGGTTCCAGGCTGTGTCATGAGGAAAAGCAGGTCACATGAGGATCAGGTTCCACTCTCACAGAGCTGACATGCTAAAGGAGAGAGACAGAAAATGCACCGGACAACACAAAAACAGGATCAGTTCCCAAGGGCTGGGTGCTGTGAGGAAGTGCTGAGATGGAGGTGCGCGGGGGAGGGCAGCCTGACTAGTCAGGCAAGGGCTCTTCTAGAACATGAGCCCTGAGTGAGGCCTTGAACACCTGGGGTGGAAGTGTCCAGTGCTGGGGCAACAGGTACTAAGGTGCTGGTGTGAGAGCAGACTTGGCATTTGAAGGGCATGGTGGGGCTGTCAGGGCTGGGCAGGGAGGCACTGCGGCTCCCAGCAGGGTGGGGGCATCTAATTCATATCCCATCTCATCACTGCCCCAGCTCCCCTCCCAGCACCAAGGCACCGTGGGGTGAGGGGCCAAGGGGCCGCCTCTCAGGGAGCCCTCCCTTCCCTGGGTGAGCCTCCCAAGCCAGCAGGAGGGTGCCTGGGCTGCTATTTAACATTCCCTGACAGTTCAGTCAGACCCTCTCCCAGACAGACAAGTATCAAATATTCATGAGAATGACCCAGGTCACTCTCCCTCCTCCCGCCTCCCCCACAGCCTGATGGGCCCAGGCCGCAGGCCTCAGAGCCTCGGAGCCTCGGAGCATCGGAGCCTCGGAGCCTCGGGCAGTGGGCAGTTGTGTGGCATTGCCCAAGCTCAGCCGCTGGGGGCTCCCTGCCTTCCTCTCCCCCGCCCTCCCTGGCCCTCCCCGGCCCTCCCCTCCCCTCCCCTCCTCAGAATCCACCGCCTGCCTCACAAAGGAGGGTGGCTGTCTCCCGCCTGCCTCATAAAGGGTGGTGACCATCATGGGCCTGCCTCATGGGGCTCACAGGTGGGATTCTGGCCCCTCAGCCAGATGGAAGAGCCTGGCCTGGAGCCCTGGCTATCACTCCACCCAGATTCTCTCCACAGAGAGAAAAGACACACTGGGCCCCTAGCCCGGGAGGGCATCACAGCACTCCTCTACTTTTGGAAGGCAGCTGACATGCCTAGGGGGTTTCAGAACACACCCAGCTCCAGAAACTGCCCCAGGGACCCGGCCCAAGAAACAGCCTCAGCAAAACCTGTGGCCAAGCCCATGTGAACTTTGGAATCAGAAGACCATGTATAGTGTGACGCTGGCATGTCCCAAAACTTCTCAGGGACTTAGTTTTCTCATCTGCCAAATGGGGATTGTGTTACTGACCACACGGGGTTGTTGTGACAAGATGACTTTCAGCTCAGCATAGACATTCACTCGGGGGTGCTCAGCCTGCCCTGTGGGTTCATCCAGCCTTCTTGAGAGGACAGAGCACTGTGAGCTTGAACCCAGGACACCCACGGGATCTCCCACATGACCTGGGCCTGGGGCTCCAAGACAGAATCCCTGTGACTAACCCTGGGCCCCAAGAAGCAGCCCTGCCAGACAGGCTAGCGCGGTTCTGAGATGGGATGCAGACAGGGCTGGGGGGTCCCAGGGAAGAGCTCCCACCAGCGGCTCTGAGGCTGCCTCAGTTTCTCCAGATGTCCTCCACTCACCCCCATGCAGAGCCTGCAGCAAAGAATTTGTGATGTAATGAAGCACCCTCTGCCCTCCTCTCTCTTACTCCCCTCTCTAGCCCTTGCACCTGAGAGCCCAACTAGCACAGGGGCTGCCTTGAGGGGCTGCATCTGCAGAAGCCACTCGACAGCGCGTCCATCTGTTATACTGCTCAGAATAAGATCTTGAATAATGGAGAGGCTGTGTCTCTGACCGAGCCTGACAGGACATGTGTGTGCATATATATGTGTGCATTGTGCACGTGTGCATATGAGCATGTGTACACATGAGTGTGCATAGCATGTGCATGTAGGGAGCTTCCCTCAGCACCCCAGGCACTCACCCAACCCAGCTCCCCCCATCTTTCTGCTCCATCAGCAAGGTCAGTGCCTCTTCTTGCTGCTGCAACTCTGGGCACCACTGAGCCCCCTCATTGCCGGGTGAGCCTTGGAGAAGGGGAGGGACATGAAGGGGTTGTTGCCAAGGGTGTGTCAGCGGCAGGGGGACGACTGTGAACTGGGGGACTGGTAATTGGGACCCAGCTGGGAAAGGCCCAAAAGCCAGGATAAGGGAACTGGACATCTCCCTGCCTAGGGGACCACCTCACCAAACACTGACTAGCCAACTGCCCATCCCGGGCGTGGATGGGCCTCAGGATGAGCCAGTGAAGTACCCAGGGAGTCCTCTCCCAACTGGAGACTGCAGTGTGCAGATATCAGTGGGGGTCCCAGGCCCTTGCCTTGGGAGAGGGGCTGACCTTTGCAGCAACAGCAGAGGCCCCTCGCTGGGCTTTGTGTGGGCAGGCGTGGCCAGGGCTAGTGTCCGGCGCTGCTCTCCAATCTCGTCTGCTTTCCAGGACTGGCTCTCTGTGCTTCCCTGCAGGCTGTGATGGACCTGGGCTCCCGGCTGTCAATTTTTCCAGTTCAAATCAGCCTGGGTCAGTCTCTAGCCCTTGCACTTGAGAGCCCAACTAGCACAGGGGCTGCCGTGAGGGGCTGCATCTGCAGAAGCCGCTCGACGGCACGTCCATCTGTTATTTACTTTGAACAACCAAATACTTTTCAGGACCATGCAAAGGTAGCACACACAAGACCCCATGGCCTGGGAAGGGTATTGCCAACCCATCCCTCTGAGTGGCCCTCTTCACTGGCCAACAAACCCAACTGCTCAGAATCCATATGCACGCAGGGGTGCTGCCTCTGCCGCAGCTGGAGCTCAGGCAGTGCATCACAGACAGAATGGGCATGAGGGCCATTAGTGGGCTTTGATCCAATTAGCCAGGTCACACGTGTCTTCCTGACACCCAGGGCAGGAGGACAGGGCACAAAGCAGAAAACTAGACCCAGCAGGGGTGCAGTGGGGATGCCGTGGCTGGCTGCAGCCTTCCATGCACCTGCCGCCTCACGGGCCAGTGGCCAGCCTGCCGCCAGCATGGGAACTGAGCATGGTGGGCAGTTTGGATGTCAGGATTGGGGGCCCCTAAATCTTGCTGCCCTCAGGCAAGATTGTTCTTTTCCTATCCACACTGACTCAGGTTCATGGCCCACATCCCCCTTTTTTTTAGACAGAGTCTCACTCTGTTACCCAGCCTGGAGTGCAATGGCATGATCTCTGCTCACCATAAACTCTGTCTCCCAGACTGAAGCAATTCTCCTGCCTCAGCCTCCTGAGTAACTGGGATTACAGGCGTATGCCACCATGCCCAGCTAATTTTTCGTTTTTAGTAGAGACAGGGTTTCACCATGTTGGCCAGGCTGGTCTTGAACTCCTGACCTCAGGTAATCTGCCCACCTCGGCCTCCCAAAGTGCTGGGATTATAGGAATGAGCCACCATGCCCTGCTGGCCCACTGCTTCTTAATGACCACCCACGGCTCGCCTATCCCACGACTCGCCTCTCCCACGACTCCTCCACCCATCACTGGAGCTGTTTCTTCAGATCGCTGCCTGTCTCAGTGGGGGGTTCCATCAGTGAAACCCTTCTGGGGTGACTACCCAGCCTTTCATTCATTCTCAGCTTGCCTCAACATGAAAACTCAGGCAGAGCAGGGGCCTTGCTGGGGGAGTGAGGGAGCCCAGCTGGTTGTGTGACCCTGTACGGATCCTCTCCCCTCTGTGGGCTTCAGGCAGGTGAGAAATTGGGACAGTGATTTCTAAGGGGCCATCCAGATCTGAAAACCTGGCCTGTGCCAAGGTGGGGAATCCAGTGACCAAGTCTGGGCTCACTGCTGACATCCCCTCTCTACACCCCTATCCTCCCCTCTTCTAGGGGTCCCATCTTACACCACAGCCAGGGTGCAGAGTGAAAGAAACTGCCTGCCCCTCCCCAGGTCTGGCAGGAATAGCCAAGATGACGGGCACTAGGCATCCAGCCCTGGAAGGTGAGCCCTGGATAGTGTTAGGGCTGGCCTCTCCTAGGATATCAGGGCAGCTCTGGATCATCCAGCAGTGCAGGGGCTCAGGGCTGCTCTGCCTGTTCCTACTGCAGGAGGTGATTAAGGCATCTGATGGCAGCCTCCTGGGGGACCCCGGGCACACACCACTTAGCAAGAAGGAGGATGTCAAGTGGCAGAGGCCGAGGCTCAGCCGCCAGGCCTTGATGAGATGCTGCCTGGTCAAGTGGATCCTGTCCAGCACAGCCCCACAGGGCTCAGGTAGGGGCCGGGGCGGGCTGCGGTCGAGGGTGGGGGTGGGGAGATCTGTTCTGAGCACTGTCCTTTCTGAGGGCTCCAAGGCCAGCCTGCGACCCCAGCCTGGGCCATACCACCCCTCTCTCTGTTGGAGCTGTGTTTTCATTCATTCACACCCTTCCCCATTCATTAAGTGCTTGCTTCACGCAGGCCACTGAGCTCCCAGTGGGACGCACAGAACATGGAGACAGAGAGCTGGGACCATACCGGGGTTTTCCAGTTGGCTAGGAAGATGGAGCCAGGCTGCAGAGTCCAACAGACCAGGCCAGGCTCCACCCTGCCCACTGCTCACTTCCTGAGTAAGCCGGAGCGCCTCATTCATCCTTTCAAAGTCCTCCATGAGACGGCAGGCTGGCACCTGTCCACGGGGCACATTTGAAGATGGGCAATAATGTGTGCAGTGCCTGGTGATCAGGAGACTCTGCCCTCACCCCAAGGATTGGAGCTGTCTGTTTGCCTTGGGTTACATTCTGGGGTGTTAGCAAGAGAACTGGCAGAAATCGCTGCCCTGGGCTTGCTGTGGGTGATATTTGGTGTTTGTCGAGTATGACTGAGCTGAACAAACAATGGCAGCCTTATGCGGCCCCCATGATCTCACACACACATGCAGACACCTCACACTTACACCTTTGCACACACACCAGTGCATCTATCACATACAAGAGCTTGCACACTCACTACGCACACACAGGTAGGCATACCATACACATTTGCATGCTCTCTCTCACACACACACACACCATGTACGCTCCTGGGATCACATGTGTGAGTATGGCATGTATGAGAGTTTGCCCCCAACTTTAAGGAAAAGGTGCAGACTTGCCCTTGACAAGACAGCAAACAAGCTGCATCTCTAGCTGTGTGATTTCCAGAGAGCCTCGGTCCCCTGGCCAGGAGAATGGGCGCAATCAGGGTCCTAGCCTCCCAAGCTTGATGGGGGTCATGCGTGGAAGGGATCACCTGAGGGGTCTGGGGAAATAGCAGGCACAGTGGCTGGCAGCCACTGCCAGAGGTCCATGCATGTGCACAAAGGGAACGACTGCTATGCACCAGGTCCCCGTTCTTTACCCACAAACGCCACTCCAGGGTGCTCCCACCAGGATTCCAGCCCCCTCCCTTTTGGCTCCACCACCTCTGCTTCCCCACAGAGCCCCTACCCATCTGTGATGCTGTCACCTTGGCTGACACTTGTCCCCAACCCCTTCCCATGGAAGCACTAGCACTTGTGAATGCCTGGGTGAGATTCACGTGCACCTTCAGCTTCTTGGGGGTGGGGTGGTAGGTTTTGCAAGTGGCAGAAACATGATGAGGTCACTAAAAGTACATGCACATAGCGTGACCAGGAAGGGCCACCTTCAGTGCACTGTTTGTTCTGCATCAGGATGAAAATGCGTCTGTTTTCCCTTAGGGTAAGAACAAGAGCACAGTGGTCATTTCATGGGCTGGGGGCTCAGGTCCACTCTGGTGAGTGCAGCTTTGTGTCACTCGAGACTCAGATTTCCTCCACCTCTGTCTTCCAGGGTTTTCTTGGTGGCAATGAGTAATTAAGGGGGTGCTGCAGAGGAACCCTCTGTTCCTCAGGTCTCGCCGATCCTCAGCCTCATCCTCCCATCTCTCTCTGGCAGGCAGAGGTGGCTCAGGACGAGCTGGGGCTGATGTGCTCCCTTCACCGAGGCTTTCTGCACACCCGTGATAGCAGCAGCTGTGCTGAATGGGGTGGTCCGGGAGAAAGGCAAGCCAGGGACCAGCATGTCATGTTCAAGTCAGGGCGAGGGGACCACCCCTGCATGGCCCACCCCTGTGTACCCTACCCCAGCTCAGGGCAGCTTCCTAGAGGGCAGAGCCTTTCTACTCCCAGCTATCAGGACACTTTTGCTGAACAACTTGTCAAAGGCACACAGGAGACAGGGAGGGCCATGGCAGGGCCAGGGCACCAGAAATGGGTTTGTTTCCCAGGGTGGGCATGTTTGCCAGACATTGTGCAGGCACTGGGAGCAGATGTGAACCTATTTGGTTGTGAGAGGGAGGCAGTGTAGAGCTCATTACTCAGTTTTACCGAAGCGTCCATGGCGGCAGCTCAGAGAGGTCAAATGACTCAGCAGATGGCACTAGGGTTTGGGGTGAGGGAGGGCTGGGGTCCAGAAGTGGGGTTTGGGGTTGGGGAGGGCTGGGGTCCAGAGCTCCACAGTGCCCACCCTGACGAGCATCTTTGGTGGGAACTGAGGGAGGAGGGAGCCTAGGGACCTCAGGGACCAAGGAGCCGGGACTCCGATGTGCCCTTTGTCTCCCTTGGGCATAGCTCCCAGATGGCCTCTCTTCAGTCTAAACACGTCTCGTGTGTGTCCCGCAAGGAGGCCAGGCTGGTGTGGTCACACTGAGGGCTTTGTGCATGTGTGAAATGCTATGCCATGTGCAGATGAGGCACTCCGGCTCTTTGGGAGCCTGCACAGGCTCTGGGTGCAAAGAACAATGGGGCCCATTCAGTGCACCCCGGCTGTGTGCTCTTCAAGGCCCAGCACAGTGTCCTGAGCCCTGGGGGCCTGTGGAAGTGGGCGGCCCAGACACTGTGCCCTTGTACTGGGGTTTTTCCATTCAGCAGAATCAGGGCCAGAGACACATGTCAGGAACAGCTGGAAGTGAAAGCCAAGGCCCAGCTCCGGAGTCCCCAAGGCTTGGGCGAGGTAGAGTGTCAGCCAGGAGTGGGCAGGACCCAGGGGCCTGGAGACACTGTGCAAGGGCTGAAGCATCTGTGGCTGGGTCCTGGGTGGCCCCAGGATGGAGTCAGGAGCTGGGCAGCAGTGGGACCTCTAAGAAGGGAGCCAGGAGACTCAGAGCACAGGCAGCCTGGCCCCACTCTACCCAGGAGAAGTGCCCCATCCTTAGTTCCTTGGACCCTCCGCCGTGACCCAGAAGCTGGGACTCTGGCCTGCCACCCACCCCACCCATGTCTCCCCTGAATCTAAAGTCCCTCCTTGCAGGACACATCTCCAGCGGCATGGCCAGTGCCACAACTGAACAGACCTGTTTCTCAAGTCTGGTGCCCACAAGGGCTGTGGGACTTGGGTTTCTTCAACTGGAATAATAATGTCCCCCACAGATAACCTGGGGGCCCAGCTGCAGACAACTGAACCCAGGTGAGCTGGTTTAAGTGGAGCATCTGCTCCATGCCTCAGGAAGTTCACAGAAACTCTGGAGGACCAGAAATGGAGGCCTGGATGGGACAAAGCTAGGGCCCCTGCTGCCTCTGGACCACTCTGGCAGGAACGCTTCTGTGTGACACGGCGCAGCCATTCCTCACACACGAACACACACACGCACACACACACACAGAACACATACACTCACCCATGCACACACACAGGAGCACACACACCCATGCACACACACACACGCATGCAGCCACACACCCACACACTCCACGCACACACATGCACACACGAGCACACACATTTACCATGCTCACACATGCACGCACATGCCCCTCCCCCAAAGGGAAAACCCACATCCTCCTCAGCCGCTGTTCATTCTCCCCGGGTTCCACGGCAACTCCACACAAAATCATAAAGTCGCCACCACCAGTGCTCCTGGTTAAAAGGGGTAGCAGAACGCTATGGGAACAAAAGGTGAATTAACTTATCTCTAATATGTAAAGATAGAAAAACATGTGGTCACAGAATTTTTGTATATTTGAAGATACAAGATACAATCGACATCGTGAGACATCAAGATACATGGCATCAAAGTGAGACATCAGATTAGTGCAAATTTTCAAGGGTTTCCGAAAATTAACCCCTTTTCATGGTGGTTGTAGTACAACATCTGTGGCCATCTTTAATCCACCACAAAGGCCTTGGCTGAGTCCTTGGTGGAACGATCCAAACCTCCATTCCTGAGGGATCTGAGTCCTTGGTGGTCCTGCCTCAGTGGGGTTGCTAGATGCCCCCATGGGCATCTAATTGGCGGCAGCATTGCTAGGCTCCCTGGAGAATTCACTGGCTCTGAGGTAGAGTCTTCACTGTTCCCGTTGATAATAGGGTCATTCAACAGCCCTTGATGCCAGTTGGTCTGAGTGGTGTGAGGGGCCCAGCATGGCCAGGCGACTATCCCAGCTTCCAGGTCAGCAGACCTCCTGCTGCCTCCCGCTGGGGACCCTAAAGCCTCTAATCCAAAGCCCAGAATATTGGAAAGGAGCAGCAGAGGTGCGGTGAGTGCGTGCTGGACAAGGGAGGGGCCTCCACGTGCCTCCCGGCTGAAGGCTTTTTCTTCTGGCCAGGGGAGAGGCAGGCACATCCAGCAGCATCACCGGCGCCTGACAGGGCAGCCCTGGAACCCTCAGCTGGCACCGGAACCCATCTTCAGCAGGTCTCACCACTGTCCTGTGAGGTCAGCTGCCTCTGGGGATGGGCACAGGGTGGGGACAGGAACCTATGAGCCCTGGCCTTTGGCCACACTGCTCCCAGGTGAAATGAGACTGTTACTCAGGAACTATGGTGTTGGGGCACCATGATGGGGGGTGTTGGCAGCACCAGCGCAGGCCAGAGGGAAGGTCACACACAGAGTGACTGTCACTCCATGAGGACAATGGGAGCCCTGGAGTGACAGCAGGGACGCAGAGTGGCTGACCTGCCACCTGGTGGCTGGCTGGGCGTTGAACCGCAGCTGCAGCCTGATCAGCCCAGGGAGAAGTTCTTTTGTTGAACCCATGGTGTTTTGTTCACCAACAAATGCCAGAGGGGCCAGGAACAGAGGCTGTGAGATGCACAGAGGGGACCACTGGCCCACCTGATCAGCCAGCACCTCCTCTGCCTCAGCGTCCCTTGGAGGGCACTTGTGAAGCACTTGCCGTCCCACACTCTGGGTGGTTCCTCCCCAGGCCCCCAGACCTTACTCCCCTGATCCTGCCCCTCTACCTCCCTGAATCCCTGAACAAATAGTTAACAACCACCCATGAATCAACGTAAGCCTGTGCCTTGGGTCCTCTCATCTTCAGACAACGTGGGCAGTACCAGGAAGTTGTCCCTTCTCCACGTCCTTCCCCTGGGTGGGCTTCAGTGTCACCTAGAGTTGGTGCCAGTGTTTCTTGCAATTCTGTCTATAAGTCCCCTTTGAATGTTTTTCCTTCTCAAACGGCCTTGGAGACCATGGGGGGCGGGTGGGTGCGGAGAAGGTGGCAGTGCAGCAAGTACTGTGGGAGTCGCAGGCCTGCAGGTAGAGCCTCCCCCAGCCCTCCAGACCTGCCCTGCCTCGGGCCCCATCCACAGCACTTGGACGTCATGAAGGAGTGCTCTGTGCACATGCACATGCCAGCGGGGCTGCGTGAGGTTGATACTTGTTCCTGGTGGGCGGTTTGGGGCTCATGGCCACCTGGCATCCTACCATGGGCACTCCCCACCATGGGCGCTCCCCACCATGGGCGCTCCCCTGGCAGCCCAGCAGTGGGCAGTTAGCTGAATGCCAACAGGAGAGACTTTTGGCATTGCTCAAAACCCGAGAGACCACAGATTTCCCCTCTGGGGGCCTGCCATGGCCCCGCAGAGTGTCCCAACTTGCCTTAGACTCATGTGTCATTGAACGTGCTGGGTCATTAGGTCCAAGGAGCAGTGCTGCCTGTACTCGGCCTCCACCTGCAGCACAGCCTGTGAGCAGCACACTTAACTGCGGTGCACAGAAGGGCCGCCGGGCGCTGCACCTTCCTTTACTGGCGGGGGTTTGAGGTGCAGCAGATCCTCTTTCCCTCTGCAGGGGATCAGGTGGCTTGTTTGCACTTGCATATAACAGAAACCCCAAGTAACAGTGGCTTGATCAAGACAGGTGCATCAGCTCCTATATGGGATATGTGGGGCGAGGCTGGAATTCCTTTGGCAGCTGAGGGACGTCAGCATCAACGTCTTTGGTTCTTCTGCCGCTCCCTTCACTGTGGCAAGGTGGTTGCTTTGCAGCCCACACAGCCTCATTTTAGGCAAGAGGAAGGAGAACCCAGATGGAAGGGAAGAGTGGTGGCCCCCATGTCAGGAAGGCAACACTCACAGAAGTCTCCGGAAGAAGGATGCTTCCATTCCACTGTCAAGAGCTAAGCTGCTCTAACTGCAAAGAAGGCAGGGGAATGGTGGAGTTTTCAGCTGGGTGCATTTCCATCCCCAACAGCATCTGAACTCTGCTGGTGAAACACAGGAAGAATGAATACAGAACTGGCATTCTCAGCCACACGTAGCTTGCAGGGTAGTTTTGAAGACTGAATGCACTCACTGGCACTCAGAAACACCTTAGCAAGCTTCCTGGCTGTTATTGCTTTTATTTATTGCTAGGTGCTCAAAAATGTGGGGGGCAGGGGGTTGGTCAGCTCCAGTCATGTATTTAGCTCTCCTTTATCCTCCTGAGCAGAGGAACTCCTTCCTACCTCTCCTTCTGCACTTTAGAGACTGCACAGCAGGGCTGAGGGATGCCAGTGGGTAGAGGTCAGAGGTCAAGAGACAGCCAAAGGCCAGGGCCCTACCAATGCCCCCGTTCTGCTCAGGGACCCTGGCCCCAAGCCTCCTAGTCAGGGACTGTGTGGGAGCAGGTTGCTCCCTTTCTGGCTGCAGAGAAGCCCTGGGGCCTGGGTGAGGCCCCTCTGCAGTGAGATCACACCCTCAGCTGATAATCACACCAGGGCCACCTCCCCAGTTGGTGCTGGGAGCTCAGGAGCGATGCCCACCCTGTCCCCATTCCTCCCAGCCCAGGGAGCCGCTGGGTCCCTTCTGCCTCCGGGAACAGTGAGCTCTGGGGGCCTGGAGGTAGAGGCCAGGCACCAGGTGAAGGGGCTGGCCTGCAGCAGGGGTAGGGTTGGGGCTACTTAAGGAGGCAGACCAAGACACCAGGGCTGAGGCACTCTGGCTGCCCTGGGGCTCTAGGCTGAGGGCTGAGGGGCAGGCAGTTCCCAGAAAGGCTGGGAGAGCCAGAGGCAGGGACAGACAGCACAGGAGAGAAGGACAGGCCCAGAGAGGCCAAGACGCTGGGGACAAGCCAAGACCAAGAGGATAGATGCTGCGTTTGAGAGACAGAGACAGACGGACCAGGAGAGGGGAGTCCTAGAAAAGGAAAGGTGCTGAGTGTCAGGCTGAGGAGGGGCTGGCAGAGGAGGTGGGGGAGCAGGCTGTGGGGGTGCTGCCCACACAGTGGCAGGCAGGGCAGAGCCCAGGGCAGGAGCTGGGCAGATCAAGCCGGGCCCAAGGATGGCAGGGCGCAGCCCTGGTCCGAGGCTGCAGGAGTGCCAGCACGGCTGTGGGAAGCCCCTGGGCGGCATCATCAGCATCTTCTTCCGCTTCATCTCTGGGAACCTGGCTCAAGGCGAGGGCTGCTTTGGTGGGGCTGTGATGGGGCTGCAGAAGAAGCAGCTTTGAGCCAAGGACTGAGCCCCTCATGTAGGGCAGGGGTTGGGGTGAGTGGGCAGTGGCCCTGGGAGCAGGACCAGAAAGGACCACAGTCTTGCAGCTCACCCATCCCCACTGTGACCTGGGGACAGTGAATGCCAAGCCTGGGCTCCCCCACTCGTGGGTCTGGGGAGGGAGAGCAAATGGGGAGGGGCCGGCTTCTCTGTGGGGTGCACAGACTGAGGCCCAACCTGGAAGGGGGGAGGGGCGGGGCTGCTCTCGAGCCAGCCCGGTGCACACCAACTCCACTGCCCAGGCCCTCCCTTCCTGCCTCCCTCACCGGAGACCCTCTCCTCTTCCTTCAAAGGCAGAAGGGCGTCTGTGATGAGGATTAACAAAAATGGGCAAGTGTGTATTGAGACCTCAATAGAGAAAGTGCTCAGTTAATGATGGCTGCCTCCCAAAACCTGCCAAACCAAAGCAACCTGGAGGCCTCGGCAGGAATGTAGGGGGCTTCCTGAGTGTGTGCTCGTGGGCCCAGGCCTGTGGGGAGCCCGGGAGGCGGGTGATGCACAGCCAGCCGGTGCCCCTCCCCACTTCGGCTCCAACTCCTCTTCCTGCGCCCAGGGTTGAGCAGGACCAAGACCAAAGCTCGGCCGTGGGGACCACGAGGCAGGGCCAAGGGCGGCGTCCTGCGTATAGGGACCTGGCATTTGTTGTGAAGGACCCTGGGGAAGGGCTGATATCAGAAGCTTCAGACTCTGAAAGGAGTGACCATCAGCAACTTGGAGAGCTGAGCAAGTGCTGCGGGGCCGTGGAGGAAAGTAGGCGAAAGAAGTCAAGTGATTTCCGAAGAGAGGTAAAATGAAGTCCCGAAAACAAAGATGAGCCGGCGTAGACACGTGACGTGTAAATCCCAGGACCTGGTGCTGCCAGCTGCCTCTGCTGCCAGGAGATGTTCCCCTCGTTCCGAGAGGTCACCATCGCTGCTGGCGGGGCTGGGCTGCCACAGCCTTTCCAGGGGTGGGGGTCTCAGCCCCCCATCTTGTCCCTGCCCTGTCCTGAGGGCCTAGGACAGAGCCTGACACACGAAATACCTGTAGAATTAATGCATAACATTTCAAGAAGCGTGCAAACTAAGATTGAGCATAGAATCGCTCATCCCCAAACCAGGAGAATAACAGGGGCTTGGAGTACCGTAGAGCAGCGCGGAGTCTGCAGGAGGAAGGCGGACCCCGCTGTGGGAGGCTGTGGGAGGCTTTGGGAGGCTGTGTGGAGGGGGCGCCGGACCCCGCTGTGGGAGGCTGTGTGGAGGGGCGCCGAGTCTAGCCCCACGTGGCAAGCTCGGGGGCTCTGGGTGGGGACTCAGGGAGCCCAGGGATCCTGGGCCTTCCAGTTTTTCGAAAGACAGGGGAATGCTTAGCGGTGCCTCAGGCTCCCAAGCCCTCCCTTCCCCAGGAAGTTTTTTTGGGGGAAGGAGAGAACTCTGGAGACAGTGGACCTTGGGCTGCTTCTCTGTGAGGAGAGAAACTGGAGGGCCAGGCCCTGGGGCAGAGGAATGTGCCTGGGGTCACCGATCCGCTGGGCATGACCCTCCGGGCTGGGCATCCTCCTCTCTCCTCCTGGCTAGTGACCCTGAGCATCCCTCCTGCCTTGGCCTGGCTCCTCATCTTCCCCTGGGGCCACAGTGACAGTGCCCTCCTCCACTGGGTGGCCCAGAGGGCCAGTTTTTTGCCATGGTGTTGCCATAAACAAGAGTCCTTGTTGCCTGGAGCTCCTCTGGGCACCTGTGTCACACCTTTTTCCTGCCTCATAGGCGCCTGGGCTCACGGTGCTCCCCCTCACTCTGCTGTCTGTCTCTGCCCATGTCCCTTGCCTTCCTTAGGGAAAGTGAGACATAAGCCTCGCACCGGATTAAGAGGCCAGGAGGGCTATTCCCAAGGTGGCCACTGAACCCCAGCTCAGAACAAGGCAGGGAGGAAAAGAGCGGCAGGCTAGCCCTGCCTGGGCCCTAGGTGTCTCTCCTAGCCCAGGGCTGGGGCTTGCTGCCCAACCTCTGAGTTCCTCCCAGCTTTGGCGATGCTGGTTCTGAGATTCTCAGCAAGTCGGGGAGGGGAGGTGCTCTCTGGGAGCAGGGGTGAGGAGGCTGAGAGCTAGCTGGGTGTGGACCTGGAGGTGCAGCTGAGAATGAGGTGGGTGCTGCTGAAAACACCACTGCCTGCTGCCAGGGTGTGGAACCGCCTGGAGGGAGCCTGAGGCGCTGTGGCCTCTGACCCTATCAATCCACTTGGTGGGGCTGTTTTCCCTGCCATTTGCATTAAATTTTCTGCAGATCCTGTGGTCACCTTTCAGGTGTCAGCAAGTGCTCAGGGAATCCTTTCCAGCCCAGGACCCCTCCTTTGCTCCAGGACTCCCTCCTGACGCTCAGAGCAGCCTGGCAGGGGTCAGGGAGGAGGAGACGGGGTGTGGTGGGGTGTGGGCAGGTCCTGGAGTCTCTATGCTCTTCCCAGGCCAGCCCAAAGCAGCTGCCCCTGCTGCCCCTCAGCCTGTGTCCCAGGTGCTGAGGATGCTTCTCTTCAGATGGTCTTTCTTGTGGGGATGATGGAACTTTGAAGATGGATTCCCTTGGAGTGTCCCCTCCAGCTCCATGATGGCCTCTGGGTGGGTGTCCAGTTCACTGTTCCCACCCTGGTGGCTGCCGGCTAGTGTAGCCACAGTCACCATCTCCAGGGGTAGGTCAGACCCAGCTGGCCTAGCATCCCCCAAACTCCATAGGACAAATTCAGATCACCACAGGCTTCTCAGAAGTCCCTGAATTGGAGGGAGGAGGGGACTGAAGCCCCCTCAGGGTGGGAGAAGAAGGGAAAAGGAGAAACACTCCACCCAGCCTTCCCCAGGCCCTCTCCTCCCCTTCCCCCAGCCTTCCCCAGGCCCTCTCCCCTCCCCACCGGCCTTCCCCAGGCCCTCTCCTCCCAAACCCCCAGCCTTCCCTAGGCCCTCTCCTCTCCTCCCCCTCCAGCCTTCCCTAGGCCCTCTCCCTTCCGCACCAGCTTTCCCCAATCTGTCTCCTCCCTGCTCCCCCAGGCTTCCCTAGGCCACCCTCTGCAGGTGAGGAGGTGGGTCACAGAGGTGGTTTCTCAGCCCCTTAGTGCAGCCTGCAGCACGGCTCCTGCATCTCTCTTGCTGTTTCCCAAACTCAAAAGGAAAAGTCATATTTAGTACCAGATAAAAGCATGGAGTTCACATCAAGAGAGGGCCAGCCCTGTGCTCTGGACCACTCACCCTATCACAGGATGGGTGCCCCAGCTGGGGCCCCAGAAACAAGGCTGGGGTGCAGTGTAGGAAGGGGAGCCAGGGCTGGGGCTGGGGCACCTGACAGAGGCAACAGAGACCGGAGGTTACACACAAAGTTGGGCACATCTGGCTTGAATTGACAAGCATCATTCTGACACTCTAAAAATACCATTCTGCAAATAGACACTGAGTGCGGTGAAGGTTCTGTTGAACTCCCTAATGAGGGAAATAACAGAATGACAGTTGATTTAAGAGAGAAACACGGGGCTTTTTAGAGAGGGTAGGAACAAAAGGCACACGGAGAAAGGACTGCTCAATCCAGGTGGGAGATGAAACGGAGAAAGACCCAGGTGAGTGAGGTCGCCGTCTGCAGGGTTATCTTCTCTGCCAGAGGGAAGAGGAAACCGTGGTATCTTATCCGCGTTACAGGCCAGGAAGACACTGGAGCCCTAATCAAATGTGCGGCTTAGTTCTGCCCCTCTGAGAGTCAGATGCCCTGACCGCCATGCTAGACAGTGCCTCAAGGGTCACTCAGTGCTCCTCAGGCCACAGTTCCACTACTTTTAAGCAGAATCTCATCTCTGCCACTCACAGCTCTGTGTGAGCAAATTGCTTCTAACCTCCCTGAGCCTCAGTTTCCTCATCTGCAAAATGGCCATAAGAATAATGAGGTTGTCAGGGCATGGTGGCTCACGCCTATAATCCCTGCACTTTGGGAGGCTGAGGTGGGCAAATTGCTTGAGCCCAGGAGTTCGACACCAGCTTGGGCAACACAGTGAGATGCCATCTCTACAAAAAACACAAAAATTAGCCAGACACAGTGACACTCACCTGTGGTCCTAGCTACTTGTGGGGAACATGGGCAGATCACTTGAGCCCGGGAGGCCAAGTCTGCGGTGGGCTGTGTTTGTGCCACTGCACTCCAGCCTGGGTAACAGAGTGAGACCCTCCTCCACCCCCCAAAGAAAGAATTTGGTCACTGCGGAGGTTGTTGTCAGAGGCACACGAAAAGCCCCGCCCCCATGGACAGCCTGCTGCCCTCCCCACCTTGCTGTGACCTTGGACAAGTTGCTGGGTCTCCATGCGTCTCAGTCTCCTCACCCATCAAATGGGCATAATGGAGAGTGGTTTTAAGGCTTCTATCAGTGTCCATAAAGGGCTAGGGCAGCGCTGCTCCTGGCCACAAAGGCAGAGCTGGTGACAGTGGGACTGGCTTCAGGGCCCTGAGCTGTGGCCTCAGTTTCCTTGTCTGTGAAGTGAAGCCTGGAGAGAAGCATTTTCAAGGTCTAGGACCAGAGGTCTATCCCGTGATTTCTCCCCACCCCACTTATCCAGGCACAGGGGCCAGGGAGCCTGGGGCTCCTGGGGTTCCTGCTCATGGGACGGGGCCTGCCTTCAGAGCATCTCCCAGCCCTGGCCCGTGGCAGCTCTCCCTGGCGCTTCTGAGTCCTGCGAGGCCCTGTGCCCCTCTGCTCGGAGCACTTCTCAAACACCTCCCCAGGGCCTTGTGAATGAGGCAGAGTTCATTAAGAGCCACCGTGAGCAGGTCGATGATTTTCTTTACCCAGGAATTTGGGGTTCTCCAAACAGAATGGTCTGCGGTGGTCCTGGCCCCCATTCTGGCCTCCACCCAGCCTCCCCCATTGCCCGCCTCCAAATGGCCAAACAGAACATGTGGAGGAGGGTGGACAGGAACACGATGGGAGGGTCAGCAGAAGGACGTGCTGACTGGCAAGGTGGGCAGGGCAGCCTCCAGAAGGGTGCAGAGCCACGTGCCCAGGCACAGGGCCCCTTGATCCCATGGCCAACTTCCTGGGGGCAGGCCTCTTTCCAGTATTCTGTGCATGTGGGGCCCACATTCCTGCCCTCTGGGAGGCAGGAGGTTGGGAGGTTTTTGGGAAGGTGGGGAGAGGAGACAGGAACAGCTTTCAGATGCTCTGGGATGGGGGGAAACGTCTTTGTGTGCTTGGGGCTACTCAAGGAAAAGGCAGAACTGCAGTGGAAGAGAGGGCACTGGGCGCTTGGGGCTCAGGGGCAGAATCTACCAGGCTGGAGCCCCACAGGCCTGGCCCAGGAAAGGGTCCCTCCCTGCTGGCTCAGGAGCGCTTTCTGCAGGCGTTCCCCTCTCTTCTGCCAGGGGACAGCAGGTGCCAACCCCTCTGCCTCCTAGGACCATCTCACTCCTTCAAGTCACTAGCTCCACCACGTTTTCTGTTCCCACCCCATCACAGCTTTGGGGCTTAAGGACACCTGGATCTGGCATCCCAGGGATGCCGCTTGTCTTCCAGGATGTGTCCTGGCTCCTGATGCCCTGAGCTAAGCCCCAGACAGGCTGGGAACCTCTCCCCAGCAGTCCCTGCCCTGGCCCCTAGGGCCCTGAGGGCCTTAGGGGTGGCAGTGGCCTTGTCCCATGTCACCCGAGAGGCCTTGAGAGGGCAGTGGGTTTGAGATGTCACCGAGGAAGGCCTGTCCTTCTATATGGATGAGGGGCCAGCTCAGGCAGGCAGGGAAGGGGAGGGCCACCAGGGCCACATGCGGGGCTCCTGACCACCGGGGCCACATATACACCTAGGGCCTGCACCTGACAGGGCTGGGGAGGCAGAGGGAGCCCGTGGTCACCTGGTTACTGCATTGCAGTCTCCACCCTCTCAGATAGACCGGTCTCCCCACCTCCCTCCCCTCCCCTCCTGCTGGTGGGGCCTCTGTGGGGAATGAGAAGTGACTCAAAGGATTCCCTGTCACAGATTCAGGTTTTCATTCTTGTTTGAAATAATGCTGAAGGTCATGAGTAGTTTTTCTGAAAAAAAATTTTTATGCCTTTGCTTTGCAAAATAAAAAATGACAGTCTTATGGAGTCTTCCAACTTAAGAGGAAATACAAAAAGCCCAGGACCACAGTGGCAGACTCTCGCCTGGCTGAGGCTGGGCTGGGAGGTAAAAGGGGCTCCAGTCCCTTGCTGGCTGAGTGACAGGCAGAGGACAGGGACAGCGTGGGGAGGGAAGTGTCAGCCCTTCGAAGCAAGGTGCAGCCAGCCATGCTAGTGGTGTCCACAGGCCTGAACCCACCACTCAGGTGGCTGAGAGCGGCCCTCTCCGAGAGGGATAGGCTTGGGCCTAGGCCCGAGCAGTGACCGGAATCCTGGGATTGGATTGGGGCCTGGTGGAGATGGCGCAGGAGCTCGCCTGAGTAGCAGAGAGGCTGTGGCAGGGAGTGCCAGCCCACAGGAGGGACACGGGGAAACCTGTGCCTGCCTCTAAGCCTGAGAAAGAACACAAGAGGACAGTCGAGGACATCCCAGCAGCTTGTGGTCTGGCTGAGAGCTGGGTATTGTGTGAGGAGGATTCCGACCAGGCAGGAGGTTCAGGGGACCAAGGCAGCCATTGTCCTCTACCCCTAAAACAGACAGGTTATCTGGAGTGAGGCAAGATGCCCAGGGCAGGAGGCAGGTCAGGGCACATGTGCATGAGAGCGCACACACACACGCACACACACACAAGCACTCATACACACTTATACACACACACATAAACACACAAACACACAATCATATACACATACACACACACTCATACGCACTCACAAACATTCATACACAAACACCATACACACTCATATACACACATACACCCACTCAAATACACACATACGCACACTCATAAACGCTCATATATACTCATACAAACACATACACTCAAAAACACACACTCATGCACACATATACACACACTCATATACACACTCATACACACATACACACACTCATATACACATACACACATGTACACACACTTGTACACACATACACACTCATACACATACAAACATACACATGTGCACACATATTCACACATGCACACATACACATGCACACACTCAAGCACACATTCTCACATGCACACACACTCACATGCACATATACACACATTCACACACTCCCACCCGGAAGAGTCAAGAAAAGCATTGGGCTAGGCTCTGGGAGGACGACAGCACCCAAATTCCTAGCTCCCAACATGGCCTACAGGGCCTGTGTACCTGGCGGGGCCTATCAGCCCTACTCTCACAAGGGGAGCCTCACAGGACACCCCCTGTTGCAGCACGGCTGTGCCTGCGAATGGTGCAGGAATGCCCACGGTGGCGGGGGGGGGTTGTTCTTGACTCTGCTCCTTGTTCCCTGCCTCCCACCTAAGATCTCCCCAGAGGGTGGGCCTCGTCCCGCCACCTGGCCTAGAGGCAGCTTTGGAAACATAAATTGGAGCCTGCCACTCTCCTGCCAAAACCCTCATTTCCGTTGGTCCTTGAACAAATTCCAAATGCCCCTCTGCCTACAGGGCCCTGTGAGACCTGGCTCTGCCCACATGGCTGAGCCCCTCGGTCCCACTAGGCCTCCTTCCCTTGTCCTGCTCTTCCTCTGCAGGGCATACATGCGTGGGGCCCTCTCTGCCCTGAGCACCCACACCTCCAGGCTGCTCTCCCCAGCACGTCAGATTGCATGGGACAAGTCCCTCTCTCTCTGGGGGACTGAAGGCCGACTGTTCACCAGGCCTAAACTGTGCCATGTCTACGGAGCAAGGAAGGCTTGAGTAGGTCCCTGCCTAGTTCCATTCTAGGGACCCTAGGTCAACCCTCCGACTCCCAAGGTCTCTGCAAGTCCTGATGGTGGAACCATGGCCACCTTGTCTGTAGTGAGTGCTACCACTTGCACCCAAACTCCACCCCAGGACCTCATTGTCCCCCTTGCAGGGACAATGGCTCTGAGGGATCCCAGCTCAGTGGGTCTGAGGCCACTTGAAGGACCCCCTACCTGCTTTTCAAGAACCCTGCATGTGCACTCACACACACATTCACACACATATATGGGCACACACATAATCGCACACTCACCATTCACACACACACGCACCTGGAAGCAGTGGCTGTTGTTTTCATTTATAACCACAGTTGATGTGGCTTCTGAGCACCTCCTGGGACCAGAGCAAGGGGACATTCATGGTGAGGAGGGACCTGGAGTGGCAGGACATATTCTCTGTCTTGGGCAGGTGCTGGTGCCCACACCTGTGCCCTCAGCTAGTCCTCATGCTAATCCTCCAGGGGACATCACCATTGCCCCCACCTTCTGGGGAACAGCTTGAGGCTGAGAGAGGGAACGGTTTGTCCATCCATCCGTCCATCCATCCATCCATCCATCCATCCATCCAACACACAGCATGAGGCACCCTGGAGCCTGCATGCAGCAGGACTCAGCCCAGCTGGGAGGGAAGGGGCCAGGGAAGCCTTCCCCTCTGCCTATCCACCTTGTAGGGAGGGCCCCTTCTGATCTTCTCACCCCAAACACTCACCCCAAACTTTCATGCTAAACTTGCCAGAGAATCTGCTGTGGCTGGGCTGTTGGGGCCAGATTTGAGCTGCGGAGATTTGCAGACCTGCTGCCAGCCTGTACTGGACAGACCTGGGGCTCCATGGCCCCCAAACGCTCTCAGGGGAAGAGAGCAGAGGCAAGGGCCCATGTGGAGTTTATCTCGGCCTTGTCCCATGGGGACTTCACCATGAGGCTCTTACACCTTCAAGACCCCGAACCATCCTCCACCCCCACCAGCTTCCCCAGGACTGGGAAAATGGGCCAAACATAATGGCACACCCTCCCCCTCCCCCAGCCCCTCTGGCCTTCATCTTAGACCTGCTGAGCTCTTGTGGCACCAACGGGGACACTGAGGACTGAAGAAAGAATGTGAGCTGTCTGAGGTCCTGTAGGTCTAACTCCCAGAGCAGCGCTGCCGCCGCTCCACACACTGTCTGAGCCTCGGTGTCCCCACTGGGGAAATGTGAGGCCCACACAGAGAGGCTGTGGCTTCTGTCTGAGCACCTGGAGGAGAGCAGTGGGCCATGCAGTGGGCGCCTGAGCTGTTTCCAAGCACTGATCTCACAAAGGAAGTGGTGAATCTGGGGAGGGCAGGCTGGCCGCCGCTGCAAGTCTGCTTAGCTGCGTGTACCCACGTGTGTGGCGTGTACATGTGTGTGCACACCCCTGTGTGTGTGTGTGCTTGCGTGCTCACCACCTTCAGGTCCTTTGTGGCTGTCGTGCCTGTGTGCACGGAAGGGCTCGGGTGCTGTTCTTGTAGCAGCGTTCTCAATCTACAGTCAGATCTGCTAACTGGGCCGCCAGGGAGCCTGACCCAAGCAGGTGTTGCTCCCCAATACCAGACTCTTGGGGTGGAGGGGCTGCTGGGCAGAGTGTGCCTCCAGCACACACCTCAGAGGAAGAAACACAGGTCAGACGCATTTCGGCTCCAGCCACTTCCGGGCTCTGGCCTTTGCTGGGCTTTAGCTATGCCCTTAGGAATGCGGGCTGCTGGCCGGGGCCAGGGACACCTCTCAGCAGCCCATGGAAGGAAGAGGGGAGCTGCAGAGGAGAGGAGGGCAGGGGATGGATGGGTCTCAGTGTAGCTCAGTGGTGCCTAGGAGGGGTAGGAGGGCTGAGACTGCAGCAACCTTGGGCAAGTCACTGTGCCTCTCTTGGCCTCCACTTTCTCATATTTAACATGGGTTGTGATGAGAGAAGAAATTGCCTCTTTGGGTTGCTTCAAGGATTAAATAGATTAGCCCAGGAGTACTCTGTGCACAGTAAGGGTCTAGTTAGTGCTGTGGCTCCCAGTGCCTGGCTGAGCCTCAGAGTGGCCCTACAACCCACAGCGCTCCTACGGAGAACATCCCACTTCTGAGAGCAAGCTGGTCCTGTATTTCAACTATGCTAAAGGGCTGGGGTAAGAGCAGGGCCCCAGGCATCCCCCCTGACACTGGCCCTCCACCTCTGGACCACCAGGCCCCAGGCCAATAGGACTGGCATTCGCTGGGCACTGGCCACCCTGGACCCCACACTGGGCTTGCTCATATGCCCTGAGGTGGGCATCACTAGCAGCCCGTCCGTCTGGTGTGACCAAGCTGGTAGGTCCCACCTGTATCCGAATCCAGAACCTGTGCCCTTAGGGCACCTGCACCGACTGCTGGGGCTCCCTCACTGCTGGTCTCACACAGTGCTGGCCTGGCTGCTGGGAGCTGGTGGACCTGCGATCGGGCTGAAGCCATGCCCACTGGCTGGCCCGACAGGGGTCTTCTGGGCACGAACCCCTGCGTCAGGTTCGTGGTTGGCGCGCACGTTCCCAATTAAGCCGAGTAAATATTTACAGCCATTACGGCCATTGATCGCCTTCGATCCTGGGCGCTGCTGTGAGATGGCCCTGCTTACTCATGCTTTCTTAAAGACTGCTTTTCCTTGAGCGTCTTTAATAATTCAGCTGCTAATTGTCTCCAAACGCAAACCTGAAAATGCCAACTCAGGACCTTCGCCCCCACTCTGGTCCCCCTCTCGTCCTCCCTGCTGGGGGCCCCTCTCCCCTTTTCTGCTGCAGATCTTGGCCTCCCTGCCCTGCCTGTGACCACTTCTAGGAGGGGCTCACAATGTCCCTCACCTCCAGCCACAGCCACCACCGGTTGCCGCAGCCAAGGCGACCTGGGAGTAATTGAGTGTAGGGCTGGGCCAAGAAGAGGCAGGAGCAGGAAGGTCTGGCCCTGGCTCCCCAGAGCACCCTGCAGTGCTGCTGGGCAGGGAGGGACAGGGATCCTGGGCATCTCGAGGTGATGAGGAGGCTCATCCTGAATGGGTCCCTGGACAGACCTCAGCCCAGACCTCCCTGCCAAGGGCTGGGGGTGGAGGTGAAGCCAAATCAATATTAATAGCATCTCCCGGGCACCAGGTCTCCTGGCTGGGGCTGTTCTCCTGCAACCTCTGAGGAACATCCCATATGGGGTGGAGTCTAGGGGACTGCGTTGTGTCCCAGCCCTGCCCTCAGGGCAGGATGACCAGGGGCTACCAAGAGCTCCACTTCCAGCTTCACTTCCCTCTCCGTTGAGGCCTAGCCCCGGTCACACAGTGGTGCTAGGGGAGAGTCACCTGTCCTCACCCCGCAGAGCAGCTGCCCAGTGTCAAACTCTCACAGCCAGCAAATACCACACGGGCCTGAGAGAGGACAGGCACACAGCCACTAAAACTGCAGCTGACCAGGAGCAAGTGGCCACCAATGCAGAGGGCCCTTTTGGCCAGGACACCAGGGCTGTGGCTCCCAGTCGCGTCACCAGGCTGGCACTGATCCCTCCTCTGCTCTCTGGTCTGAAATACCCCATTGTGAAGCCGTGGGGCTCCTCATCTGGCAGGTGCTCTCCCAGGCTCTGGGAACACAGCAGGGAAACAGACAGATCAAAACCCTCTAAGGCTTATAGGCTATAAAATGAGATTGATGAATAAACTATATATTGGGAGGGAATAGGGCTGCAAACATTATCTAGGATGGGGAAGAAAGGAAGGATGCCCAGGGCAGGGCCTGCTGAGCACATGGCATTTGAATACAGATTCGAGGGGCAAGGGAGAGTGAAAGGGAAGCTGTCCGGGCAGGCAGAAAGGCAGCGAGAGTGAGGGCCAGAGCTCAGGGGTGAGGTGAGCTGGCAGGAGAGGCCCCTCCTACTGCCTACGGGTGAGCCCGAGGGGTAGGCGAGGGGGCAGCAGGGTTTTGTGGCTGTCCAGGCACAAACTCATGGCAGGGTGGCAGTGGAGGAGGGAGAGTGCAGCAGAGTGTTTGGAGGCATTCTGAAGATGGGACTGAAAGGATCTGCAGATGCCCTGGGTGTCAGCTGCGTAAGAACAACAGGAGTCAGGCCAAGGCTTTTGTCTGGAGTTGCTGGGAGAACCAAACCTTTATTTGCTGTGGTGGGAAAAACAGGAGCTGGCCTGTCGTGAGGGGAGGAGAGGGCTTAGTGGTAGCATTTCAAGTCTGAGACACCTAAAGAGATCCTAGTGGAGGCTTAAGGAGGCAGTGGGATCTGCAGGGTTAGAACTGGAGGGATACATTTTGGGGTCATCAGCAAATATATAGACAGATTTGAAGCCAAAAGACTGAGCAGAAGTGGTCCAGGACTGAGCCAGGCGTGCACTGATGCTAAAGGCCTTCTTACCTGTCTGCACCCATCCCTAGAGCTTGGCTTGGACACTTGAAGAAGGCTACTATTGTTTCTTCTGTTCGGAAAGATACCTATCCACATTCCAAAGAGTGCCAGTAGCCACGAGGACTCCCAGATTCTTATCCGACCCAGCCAGCCAATCACAGCAGATGCCTGACTCAGGCTGGGCCAAAGAGATCCCTTCCCAGATCTTTTGACAGTGGGTGGCCCCATGTCTAGGATTCAGAGGCTGTAACATGCAGGCCTGGGTGACTTCTTGTAGCCAAGCATGAAGTCACACGGAAGAAGCCACTTGAGAAGGGACACTGACATGCAGCGTCTGCACATGACAGGTGGAAGACACAGTCTGAGCCAGCTTTTCTGGTGATCCCTGACCCCTTCTCTTCCCGTGGCTTGGTTTAAGGGCTAAGAAGTCTGTTTGGTTGAGCAAGTTTACTCAAGTTAGCCTTCATACAGCATCTCAGCATCCAGAGAGAGGAGGCACAGGCCGAGGAACCCGGAGGCCCACAAGCACCGGCAAAAGGCCAGTCCTCTAAGCCCTCGACTGGACTGCACAGAGCCAGGCAAGAACATGCATGTGACACACAAATGGCCTTGGCACTCGGGGGCGGAACCGTACCAACGGGAGAATGTGTTGATGATCTGATTCTATTCTGAGGCAACTGTTTTAAGATCTATATAAGGCTGACCTGGTGTGATGTCTCACGCCTCTATTACTAGCACTTTGTGAGGCCAAGGCGGGTGGGTGACCCAAGGTCAGGAGTTCAAGACCAGCCTGGCCAACATGGCTAGGCTGGTCTTGAACGCCATCCCTTGTTCTGAAATTATCAAAAAGAACTTAAGAGTCATGGAGAAGAGCTCAGCAGTCTCAACTTTCGTCTAAAAGGAGTCCCAGAAAACAGGTGAAGGGATGGAGAGGAAGAGATGCTCCTTAATATTAAAGAGAACAAGCGTAAGCATCAGTTCGTTTCATCTTCCCAGCAACACAGTGAGGAAGCCACACTTTACAGATGAGAAAACCAAAGGAGAAAAAAAACGGGGCTTCTTCAGGGCCCCACAGTGAGGAGGGAATCTGCTCCAGGTTGGCCTGACCCCAGGCTTAGGTCATTGCCACAAGGTCAGTCTGAAACATGCTGTCTATTCCCAGCAGTGTACATAGTCAAACAGCGTTTCTCCAAGTGTGGGCCATGGGATATTAATACGTGTCATGTGAAAAGGGATTTTGTGGGGAAACATGTTTGTGAAGTAGTAGTCAGATGAAGCTACACAAATTCTTTCACTACAGAACTTCTGAGAGCCTTTACTATACACCCATTATATTTTCAAGACAATGAGGTGGTGAAAAGCCTTGGCGTTGGAATCTCAGACGTGGGTTCTTTTTTTTTTTTTTTTTTTTTAGATGGAATTTCACTCTTGTTACCCAGGCTGGAGTGCCATGGCGCAATCTCGGCTCACCGCAACCTCCGCCTCCTGGGTTCAAGCAATTCTGCCTCAGCCTCCCGGGTACCTGGGACTACAGGCACGCACCACCATGCCCAGCTAAGTTTTGTATTTTTAGTAGAGACGGGGTTTCACCATGTTGACCAGGATGGTCTTGATCTCTTGACCTCGTGATCCACCCGCCTTGGCTTCCCAAAGTGCTGGGATTAGAGGCGTGAGCCACCACGCCCGGCCAGACGTGGGTTCTGAAGCCTTCCCTGACTCTTTTTGTCTCTGTGACATTTGAGAAGGCCTTTTGTCCCTCTGGGCCTCAATTTTCTCATCTGTTAAATGGGAATCACAATTACATCCTTGCGGGTCTTCCAGACTTAGGGACGAAGGGAGAAGACAGACGTGAAGATGCTTCATAAAATGTAAGGTTATGCAAATGTAAAATGCCCTGTCTCACATGAGTTCTGTCATGCTGCAGTGTGACAGCCTCTGGCTGGGCCCCACTTGTCTCACATGTGAAATGGGAGTTGGGGGAAAAGCACTGCAGCTCCCCCACCCCACATGCAGTCACACCGCAGCTAGAGTGCTTGTTATAAAGAAAACAAAAACCAAACGAATGCTCCCTTGTTCTGAGGATAAATCCCCGATCACAAGCTTGGCCATGCCCTTATAACAGTTTGACTGTCTGCCTGCACCTATAGAGTATAAGCTCTTTGAGGCCAGCGCTGCAGCTGCTGCATGTAATACCACATCTGGCAGGCACAGAGTTGACTTAGGAAGTATTTGTCAAATGAGTAAATGCATAAACTTAGGCTGACTCCTCCCCCATGGTGGCCTTACCAGGGCCCGCCCTCAGCCAACCTAGCCTCGAAGAAGGGAATGCTTGGGTGTTTCCAGGGACTTCTGAGAGCACATGCTCAGGATAGAGTCCCCATATTTCTAGAGACCATATGGGCAAGTCCTGTCACCTCTGTTAGTTGCAATTGTGATAACTCATAGGAGCATGGTGAGGATTCAATGATACTATGTCAGTGAGTGCCTAGGACAGTGCCTGGCACAAAGTAAGCAGTAATGAATGACACTGCTGGTATCCATTATTATTTTTCCCGATTCCCTTACTGATCCCAGAGGGCATGATGGGTGGCTGAGTCCCCCTAGCTTCCTTGAGGCAAAGGTGGGATTTGGATAGGGGGCGTCTCACTCCTGCCCAGCACGCTGGCTGCTTCCCTGCTGCTTTCTGACTCAGATCCTAAGGTTTTGATTCCCAAGTCATTCATCTGCATTTAGCTGACACAGGCCATCTGCAAGACACATACCTCTCTGAGCTGTCAGAAGACACCACAGAAGCTGAGATCCTGGCATCAAGCATCCCAGATGGAAATTCCCCAAGACACCCTTGGTCCCTCGGCTCAAGTTCAAACAAAGAAATGCTTATGTTCAGAGATCTTCACAGATCAGCAGCGAGGATGCAACTTGAGAGCACTTTGCGTCAGCGTCATAAAACATGAGGATTGATGACCCGTGCGACTGGGGCAAGTGCCAGGGGAACGCAGGCTCTCAGTTGGCCGACCGTGCTTCCTGTGTACACTCTGTGCAGAGGGTGCCAGCTTAGGCTGAGGGAGAGGTTAGAATAGCGCCACACTAGTTAGCACGTCCTGCAGCCCCCCATTTACAGCACACTTGCACAGGCATGGGTGCAACCTGATTCTCATGACAATATGCAGGGTGGGCGGGGTTAAGGAAGGCTTCCGCACTTTGGAGATGAGGGAAACTGAAGCTCAAGGAGGTGCAAAGCCAGGCAGCTGAGGTCACACAGCCTTGGGTCTCCCTACTCATCATTACCCTGTCCTCTTGCCATCAGAGACAGGTGGGAAAGCCAAGTTCAGCTAAAACCCAGGAATTTAATCAGAGAGACCCACAAACCAACATGGTGGACTTTGTACAAACTCTTAAGAGTATGAAGAGAACAGCTGTAGCTGGCCTTACCCAGTCCTGTCATACTGGGACTGGTCAGCTCCCCTGGACTGGATCTGGGTAGGGGCATGAAAAGACACAAGATGGGATGAGAAGTGAGAGAGGAAATGGGAACCTTCCATCACCAGGGACCAGGAAGCAGGGTGAGGGGCTCACAGGACAAGCTGGCCTCAAGTGTCCCCCTTCCATTGCCTGTTCAATGTTACTAGACATTTGCAGACCTCTGGCAGAACAGATGGGGATTTGAGTATGCCTTGTATGGGGATGGAGGCATGAAGAGAGATCCATTCTTCCTGACCAAGGGGGAGTCAAACATGTCACTGAGTACTCAAAGAAGAATATTCCCAGAGGTATGCAGTGAGGGGCCTGCTACCACAGTAACACTTGGGCATATGTCAAGTCCTCACTTGGCCAAGTAGCTTGGTCTTCTCCTTCCTTCCAAGTCTTTCCTGACCATGAGAACCACAGGAACCAGAAACAATTAAGGAACATGTAATTCCTTTCCTTTCAGATCACTGGTCCTGATTCTGGCCTAAGATGCCAAGAGATTCCCACAGCTCCTGTAATGGGCAAAGATCTTTTCCCAGAATGTGGTTCCCACATAGGAAATTATCCGTTGAGTACTTCTTGTGAATGTATCTACTGATGATATGTTCTCTCAATTTTTACTTAACTCAGAATGCCTTAATTTACCCTTCACTTTATAAAAGACATTTTTGCTGGGTATAGAATTCTAGGATGGCCAGCTTTTGTTCTTTGAGCACTTTGAGGAATGTTATTCCATTGTATTCTGGCTTCTATGGTTTTTGTTGTAAAGTCTACCATCATTTTTGTATTGTTATTTCTCTGAATATAATGTGTCTGTTTTTCTTCTGGGTGCTTTTAAGGTTTTCTCTTTACCTCTAATTTTCAGCAGTTTGACTATGCACATGTCAGAATCTCCACACCATAGCAGATGTGCCTACCTGTGGTTTTCTTTGTATTTATCCTGCCTGGGTTCATTAAGCTTATTAAACCTGTGATTTGATATCTTTCATCAGTTTTGGAAAATTCTTCAAATTCTATTATTATTTCTTTAATAATTTCTTTTGTAATTATTATCATAATTTATTCAAGTTCTAAGTATTTCTTCAAATTCTAATTTCATGTTTTTCTCTCTCTCTTTTTCTTCTGGGACTCCAGTTATACATTTGTTAGACTTTTTGACTGACCCATATCCTCCTTATATTCTTTTCTGTTTTTTTCTTCCATTCACTTTTAGTCCATTTACATTTAATGGAATTATTGATATTATTGGATTTACACTGCCATTTTGCCACTTGTTTTCTATCTGCCACATATCTTTTTGTTTATCTGTTCCTCCTTTATCATCTGTTATGTTTGCACTTAATTGTCTCTTGCCATGTCTTGTAATTTTTTGTTGAACACTGGGTCAGGCACACAGGTAGCTTTGTGATAGACAGTGTGAGCTTATTTTGCAGGTCACCAGTATTATCATGTTTGAGGGCAGTGAGAGACAGATGTGGATTCTAGTTTGCCCTTTTGAGTTCCAGTTTGTTCTCACTTTCTCTTACTTCATGTCTAGCCTTTCCTCCCATTTTCTGGTCCTGCTGACCTACAGCAACTTCAGTCATATGCAGAGGTGACAGCCTTCAATAAGACTTCTTCCTCAGCTTCCACAATTATACAAGGTCTCATTCTTATTACAAAGCCCAGATTCCATATCACTCATGGGAACCAGAACCACTTAATTAAGGAACACGAAATTCCTTTCCTCTCAGATCACTGGTCCTGATTCTGGCCTAAGATGCCAAGAGATCCCACAGCTCCTGTAATGGGCAAAGATCTATTCTTCATAGTGGTTGTACTTCTCTGATCAAGTTTTAAACGATATAAGATCCAAATTCTGTTAAAATTTAAACTACATCTTTTCATTTATTTTGTCCATTTCTTTTTTCTATTTTTAAAAACATATTTATCATAGTTATTTTTAACTGTGTCCTTATCTGCTAACTTAAACATCTGAGTCGCCTCTGGATTTTATTTCTTTTGACGTCATAATCAGCCACTTTCTCCCTCTTCTCATGTCTAACAATTTTTTTATTGCATGCTGGTAATTGTGAGTGATATGTTATACAGGCCCTGGATTTGCTTACCTCCTGATAAAGAGCATTGAGTTTTGTTTTGGCAGGTATTTAAATTCCTAGCAAATCACATAATTCTGTCAAAGTTTGCTTTTAGCCTTTGTTAGTGCAGGTCTGTTTCAGCTTTTTTTCTTATATGTAAAGTTTAGCTCTTCTCTTAAGGCATGATCTTAATCCTAACAAATGGCTTTCCTGAGGTCTCAACAGAAAGCCCAGGGTGTTCACCAGTGTTCTCCATTTTGGCTGGGCCTGGACCTCCATATTTCCTCAGAGCTGTCTGACCCTTGGGATCTTTGCTCTGCTGTCAGCATCACAGAAGCTGTTCTCTGTAAGTGCTCCAGAGTCTCTCCCTGCTAATGCAGAGTGTAGCAATTAGCCAAGGCCCCAAAGGATCCTTTCATGCAGATTTTGGGGGCTAGTTCTTCTCTGTGGCTCCCTCCTTTCCAGACCCCTAACGCCTCAAATCATAGCTGCTTTAGCAGCCTTGAACTCTGAGCTCTATTTCTTTCATCCAGTGTGACCACCAGTGCTAAGAGATTTTGATGCCCAGCATTTTGGAAAATACACTCAAGAATAAAGATAAAGTGAACTGTGGGGTTCATTCAGTGTGATTCTCTTTTCTCAAGGACCATTGCCCTCTGTTAGTTGCTGTCCAATGCCCTCCTAGAGTTGCTTTACATACTCTGTCCAGGTCCTATAGTTGTTTTCAGTGGTCAGATTAGTCTGATGCCACCTAGTCTATTACGGTTGGAACCTTCCTTTCCTGGATTCAAGGGGATGGGGGAGGGAATGATCCTATATGGTTAAAAATACAAATTTATTCAAACTCATCTATGTTACTGCTTGGTCTCTGAGCGTGTCATTAGGATGTAAAATGAATCCTTTCTCTGTCATAATAATTGAGGCTACAGCTCTTATTGAGTACCCTAAATGGACCAAGGCTTTATTCTAAAGTGCTTTATACATCTAACTGATGTCACCTTCCCACTCACTCTGAGACATATGTACTACTATCATTCCCATCTTATAACTGCAGAAATCGAGTGATGTTGAGGCTAACTTACTTTCCCAAGGTCTATTGGCTTTATTACTTCCCCTTGTTGACGTCCCCACCTCTCCAGTCCTTCTGCCACTACCTCGATCCAGGCTACCCTCATCTGTCAAGCCAAGTCTCTGCTGTCTTAATGATGGACTTTTCTGCTTCTAGACTTCTTCTGTGAGAAGCAGGGCCAGAAGAGAAAGGCAGGCAGCTAGGCTGGGGGTGCTGATGAGGACTGGGGCCAAGAAAGTCCAGCCCAACCACAGGGCTACAGTGTGGGAACCTGGAGGTGGTGAGGGAAGCAGGAGAACAAACAGCAAATGCTTCTCAGTCAGGTATTAGGCCTGTAGAAGAAGACACAGGCCCGATGGCCCACGAGGAGCAGGCAGACACCAGCAAGACAGAGGCCCCGAGGCGTCAGCACGGCCAGGGCAGGAGGCGGGTGGGGAGGCAGAGGCCATGGGGCAGCATGTCACTGTGCACTGCTTTCAGGGTGAGTTCAAACCCCAGCCCTGCCTCTCACCAGCTATGGACACTTGGGCATATCTGTTAGGCTCAGTTTCTCCACCTTAGAATCCATTTAAGGTTGACATTAGCTTCGTGGAACAGAACACCTAAGTATGGTGACTTAAATGAGGCAGGGGTTTAGCTTTCTCAAGCAATGAGAAAACCACAGGTTTAGCTTGGTAACTCCAGCCATCAGAGTCCGGGAACCCGTGTCCTTCTTTCATGGTTCCAGGGACAGTCATCATAAACCCATCCCAGAAATGAGGAGGGAGAAATAGCAACAAATATATGCTAGCTGAGTCCCTCCATTTCCATAAAGAGTGTTTCCTAAAAGCCCTACGCAATGGTTCTATTGATGTCCCATTGGCCCAAACTATATCGTACGGCCATCTAGCCACAAAGACCCTGGGAAATGTAATTCTGTGGCAAAAAAAAGCACTGTTGTCCCCAGTGAAATTAGACTTGATCATAGCCAAAAGGCAGAGAAGCAATTCCAACAAGATAAGGATTCTACTCGAGGGTAAGAAGGGGAGAGGTAACACAAAATCAGCAACCAGAAGTCTCTGCCACAGGAGTAAACGGCACCACTTCCTTTGTCTGTGAGGTTGATGTGAGGATGAAATCAGGATGTTTGTGTAAAGCATCTAGCAGGTACTTGTTCAGCAAATGGCAGCAGGTATGCTTGCGTTTGAGGAACTTTTCTAATGACCCCTCTAAGGTCCACCTCCAGAGAAAAGGCTTCATAAGCGCTTGCAGCATTGACTTGTCTAAGCCCTACCCAAGGAGAGACCCATCAGTAGAGGCGGATGGGACACAGCCTGAAGCCTTTGTAAAGCCCTGCCTTGGAGGGAGTTGATGCTCTTTACTTGCTTTGTTGACTCAACAGGTGGAGGATGAGGCTCTGGGCCCTGTGCCTAGATGCTATAAGGAGCCGGGTGTTAGTGCAGACACTGCTGATTGTCTGCCCCAATCTACCCGTCTCCTTCTTCCTCTCCTAAAAGCTCTGCTTTGGGCCCCAATTTCATCTGTCCCCCATCCTCCTTCAGCCACAGAGGAGCCAGGCCTGACTGATCTGATCATCATGCTTGTGTTAATTAGGCCAGGCCAGACACAGTGGCTCACACCTGTAATCTCAGCACTCTGGGAGGCCCAGGTGGGCAGATCACTTGAGATCAGGAGTTTGAGATCTCTGGCCAACATGGTGCAGCTCCGTCTCTACCAAAAACCACACAAAAATTAGCCGGGCATGGTGGAGTGTGCCTGTAACCCCAGCTACTTGGGAGACTGAGGTAGGAGAATCGCTTGAACCCAGAATGCAGAGGTGACTGCGCCACTGGACTCCAGCCTGGGTAGCAGAGTAAGACCCTGTCTAAAAAAAAAAAGATTGAAAATAATATTAATAATAATTATTATTAATATTAATATTAATAATAATAGTAATAATAATAATAATAATTAGGTCAGACCAGGTGCTGTAATGAGACCCCCAAAACCCAGTAGCATCAGTCTTATCTCTTCTGTTTGGTCCAAAAGCAATTGGCTTTTCCAACACTGTGAATAAGCCTTCAACACCTGGTGTCTCCATCTCTCTTTCCACCTCTATTTCCAAACTGATAGCTCTTACCCGATCTTATGTCTTTCCTTAAGGCATTAAAAAAAGTGTATTTCTTTCAAGATGAAATTCAGGTAAGATGACTTTTTTAAAAAATGAAAAAAAAAGAAAAAAAGTGTACTTCTTTCTCCCTTAACATCTCTATGTGAAAGTTCTAGATTTGTGGGAGGCTCTGTTCCATGCAGTCATTCAGGCACCCAGGTCCCTTTTACCCTGTGGCTGTGTTCTACCCCAACCCCTAAGATCTGCATGGCCAAGGCTGGTCACCAACATGTGTGAGTTCCAGCCAGTGGGAAAGGAGAAGAGAGAACAAGGAGGAGAGTCACTTACTGTCTTAAGACCTCTGTCGCAGTCTGGGCGTGGTGGCTCATGCCTGTAATCCCAGCACTTTGGGAGGCTGAAACGGGCGGATCACCTGAGGTCAGGAGTTGGAGACCAGCCTGGTCAACATGGTAAAACTCCATCTCTACTAAAAATACAAAATTAGCCGGGCGTAGTGGTGCATGCCTATAATCCCAGCTACTTGGGAGGCTGAGGCAGGAGAATCACTTGAACCCGGGAGGCGGAGGTTGCAGTGAGCTGAGATGGCACCATTTCACTCCAGCCTGGGCAAAAAGAGTGAAACTTCATCTCAAAAAAGAAAGAAAAGAAACGAAAAGAAAGAAAAAGAAAGAAAAAGGAAGGAAGGAAGGAGGACGGAATGCGCAAGCAAGGAAGGAACGAAGGAAGGAAGGAAGGAAGGAAGGAATGGCCTCTGTCCCCAAAGCAGCATTCATAGCTTCCTTTGGCAACAACACACGACCACAAGAATTACAAGGAGGCCTGGGAAAGGCAGTCCCTGCCAGACAGTCACATGTCTACCTAAGACTTTGTTACTGTAGAAGAGAGGAGAATGGGTTTTGGTGGCAAGCTGGCAGTCTCTGCCACAGTGGTGGCCTCATTTCCATTGCCAGCAATTGATTTCGGCATGGC
>CAUYLG010030762.1:0-38983 GCA_963573385.1 Cacajao melanocephalus
CGCCATGGGCTTCCCTTGCTTGGTCCGCCCCTCAAGTTAAGCTACAAGTGCGAGCCTAAGGTCGTCTCAGCTCTTTCTTTTTTTTATTTTTTTTTTTTCTCTTTTTTTTTTTTTTTTGTTTGGGGAATGCATACAATCCCACACACGCAGGTGTTTTTTTAGATTATGAAGAACCATGTTGGAACTTTTCAAAGCGCTTCTGGACATTTTGCTTTTCACTTTTTCCTTTTATTCATTTTGCTTAGTCTATTGTTTTCCCCAAATGTAAATAATTTCCTCAGGCAGCTGGAATGTTAAAACATTTGCCAGTAAATATTTTCCACAAATGCTCCTCAGGGAGAAGTTTTTAGCACTGGTTGAAATCCAAAAGTCAGATCAAATGAAATAAGCCTTTTGTGTTGTTTCTTCCAGAACACCACCAGAAAAGTCAAATAATGACAATTTTATAGGTGCGTGGCTTTCAGAGATCTCCAACTCCATTTTGCTACCCTCAGTACCAGGAGGGTCAGCGTTATTTTTCAAGACTGACACTAATCTGGAGAGCAGAGGATGGGAAAGGAACAGTTCTTAGTGGTATTGAGACATTTATCATGAATGAATGTTTCCCACGTTGCTGCAAGTTTTGAGTTGGTTTTTATAGTTCTAATGATGTTGATTCTATTTTTCTAATTTACTGTTGCTTTTATAGAGAGGAAAATTTTTGAAGGGACTTACTCTAACATTTTCACAGATGCCACTCTCTGCTTTTTTTTTGTTTTAAATAAATTTGTTAGTATGCAATTTCAATTCCATTATTAGCATTTTAGGTATATTTGAATTATTTTTTAAATTATTGAGCTAGAAAATATAGTATGCTTCTATAGCTTATCCTATTATACTAAATGTTCATCTCTATTTATTTCTTAAAACAAGAAATATAGGAACTTTTAAAGAGTATAGTTGCATTTACCCATTCCCATCATCTGTGGGTTATTGTCAAATATATTACATGTGTCTACATTATAAAATGTTGTAATTTTTGCAGTAAACAGCACCTTTGTAAAATAAACAGAGTTATACCTTATATTATACTTAACCATATAGTCACTTATCATTACTTGTTCCCTTCATTATTTCTGGTTTATATGCGTTACCATCTCATGTCATTTCCTTTCAGCCTGAAGGACTTACATTAACAATTCTCATAGTGCATATCTGCAATCAATAATTCCCTTTTTGCTCTCTGAAAATATTTTCATTTCATCTTCAATTTTGAGTGATAGTTTTACTGGATATAGAATTGTTGGTTGACTGTTGTTTTGTTTCAGCACTTTGAATTTGATATTTGAATGTATCCTGTCCTTCATATTTTCTTGAGATAAGCTGATAATTATATAATTGTTTCCTTGTATGAAATATGTCTTTTCCTATTTCTGCTTTTTAAATTTTCTTACTCTTCTTTAAAATCAGCAGACTGTGATGTTTGCAGGTGTAATTTTTCCTGTTTATCCTACTTGGAATTCATTCATATTTATGGAAATGTGGGTTAGACTTTTTCACCAATTTGTGAAGTTATTGCCCACTATTTCTGCAAACATTTTTTCTTTTCTTTCCTTTCTGTCTGGGACCCAAATTATACATATATTAAGCCACTTAATATTATCTCATAAGTCTCAGGCTTAATTCATTTTTTGTATCATTTTATTCCCTACTCACTGATTCTTCTAACCTTTGAAATTGCAGTTGTCTCATCAAGTGATTTTTTTGTTGTTGTTGCTATTTTGGTAATTTAACAAATATTATAATTTTGGTAATTTTACAAACATTATAATTTCCACTTGGTCTTTTTATAGCTGCCATTTCTTTATTGATATTGTTTTTAAAATATCTGTTTTCACATTTGGATCTTTAAATCCAACATCTGTGACCAATCATGGTCTATTTATACTAAATTCCCTTTTTACTGTTTATGGTTCCCACTCTCTGTTTCTTTGTCTATATCTAATAACTTTTGATTGAAAACTGGACATTGTTATACACTGTGACACTCGAGTTTGTTTTTTCTTGTGAAGATTATTGCTTTTTTCTTCTAGTAGGGATTTAACTTTCTGGACTCAAACTATAAAATCTGTGTCCCCCGCATTGTGCAATAGGTGACACCTCTTTTCAGTTTTCTTGACTTCTAATTGCTTTTTTTAGTGTGCTCCTCCCATCTTTCCTCTGTGCCTATGGAGTTTAAAGATTAGTCAAGAATTGAGGCAAAATTTACAATGAGATTAAGTGTAGGTTGGATAATGCATTCACTCAAAGACACATATTGGAAATTAGTAGGGGAACTCAGAAAGAAAGGGAACCACAGGACTGTTAAATCTAAAGATAAATTCATGTTGTATGTCGTGATCATAGGGGGAGATCCTTAAATGTATCATCATTTAGTCTGGTAATAGCTGTTTTTATAAGAATATATTTTTTTATCAGCTGGGGAAGTACATTTGTCCTAGTTTTCAGAGAGTTCTGATCAGGAATAGATATTGACTTTTGATAAATAATGTTTTAAATTCTAATGAGGTTATCTAATAGTATAGTTTTTTATTTTATTTATCTATTAATGTGGATAATTTCTTTGACTGGTATGCAATCTTGAAACATCCTTGCATTCTTGGGAACAATCTAGAGATTAAGCCCCTATCTGATCATGATATACTTTTCATATATTGATAGATTTCAATTCCTAATATATTACTGAGGATCTGTGCATCTATGCACATCAATGATTTTGTTCAATAAATTACTTATCTTGCAAAGTCCTTATCAGTTTTCCATATCAGAATTATGCTGAAATCGTAAGATTGGCTAGAAATGTATCCTCCTTTTCTATTATCTGAAACTATTCATGTAAAATTGGTAACATTTCTCTCTTAAATATTTGACAGAATTCACCAATAAAGCCATTTGCGTCTGAATTCTTTTTTTGGAGGGGGTTTCAAATGTGATTTAGTTACCTTAGTAGATGAAAAGCAATTTCAATTTTCTGTTTCTTTCCATTTTGTTTTACTTTCATTCATAGGTAGTACAATAAGGCAAACCATTAAATAAGTAAAAGTAAGAAAGAAAACAAAATTATTTTACTAGAAGATTAAAATAATTGTCTGTGAAACTTAAGGAATCTACAAAAATAAAAACTTTACTAATATCAATAAGTAATTTAGCAAGCTTTCCAAATAACAGAGCCCATAACACAAAAAATAAATTGTATTTCCATATACTCACAACAAATAATTGAAAAATTAAATAATATGTATCTGTAGTATTATAAGAAATCATACCCTTAGAAAATATGTGAGAGAGCCCTCTATACTATAAACATAGCTTAGAGAAACTAAAGTAGAACAAATAAATGAAGTGATATTATATGTTCTTGAATTGAAAATCTAAAAATTAAAATATTATCTATTAATATATCTAAATTAATCTATAGATTTATAGTAATCCAAAATAATCACATCAGGCTACTTGCAGAAACTGACAAACTGATTTTATTTATTATTTTTTTTTTTAATTTTTTTGAGACCGAGTCACTCTCTGTCACCCAGGCTGGAATGCAGTGGCACAATCTCAGCTCACTGCAACCTCTGCCTCCTGGGTTCTAGCAATTCTCCTGCCTCAGTCTCCCGAGTAGCTGGGACTACAGGCACCCACCACCGTGATTGCTACTTTTTTGAATTTTTAGTAAAGATGGGGTTTCACTATGCTGGCCAGGCTGGTTTTGAACTCCTGACCTCAGGTAATCTGCCCGACTCATCCTCCCAAAGTGCTGGGATTACAGGTGTGAGCCACCGTGCCTGGCCTGATTTTAAAATTTATAAGGAAAAGCAGAGGACCTAGAAGAGTTAAAATAATTTTGAAAAAAATAAAGTCAGAGCATTTATCTGATTTCGAGACATACAATATAGCTAAAGTAATCAAGAGAGTGCTTATTGGCAAAAGAGTAAAGAAATAAATCAATGCAATTTTCTAAAAAATAGTGCAGAAATATAGTCACACATAAATAATCAGTTTTCCAAAAAAGTGCCAAGATAATTAAATAAGAAAAATTGTTTTTTCAATAAATGAGGCTTATGTACAAATTGGTATAAAAGAATTAACCTTGACCCCAACTTCATAGTATATACACAATTATCTTAAACCAGAACATAGATCTAAATGTAAAATCTAAAAGCAAAATTATTATAGATAAAATATAAAAGAATATCTTCATAACCTTGGCATAGACCAATATGCTTTGAATTGGAAACAAAACATATAAATAATGAAATTAAAAGTTGACAAATTGGACTTCAAAATTAAAAACTGCTCTTTGAAAGATGACAATGTTAAGGAAATAAAAAAAGACAAGCCAAAGACTCAGAGAAAATATAGGCAAGATATATCTGGCGAAAGACTTTATCTAAAATATATAAAGAGCTCTTAAAAATAAAATAAGTCAAACAACTCAACTGAAAATGGGAAAAATCTTGAATGCTTTATAAAAGAATATATTTAAATGGCAATAAGTACATGAGACATTGTTCAGTGTCATAGACCATGAGGATAATGCAACTTTAAAACCACAATGAGAACTGGCTTCACACGACTAGAATGGCTAAAATTGAAAAGACTAACACTACCAAGGGGTGTCAAGAATCCGTGGCAACTGAAACTTTCATTGTGGGTGGGACTATAAAATGGTACTTTGTCAGTTTCTTAAAAAGTTAAACATGCATCCACCCTAGCAACCAGCAATTCCACTACTTGCATTTACCCAAGTGATATGAAAATATATGTCTACACACAAAAAAAATCTTATCACGATTTTTAAAACTACTTTATTCATAATAATCCCAAACTGAAAATATCTCAAATGCTTATCAACAGGTGAAAGGATAAACAACAATTCCTTCAAAGAAATAATATTTACCATAAGAAAAACTAATTACACAACCAAAAATATGGGTGAAGTGATAGCCATTATGATGAGCAAAAGCAGTCAGAATGTAAGTGTAGATCTCGCATGATTCCATTTATGTAAAGTCCTAAAAGAGGTAAAACTGTTCTATAATGATAAATAAATAGTCATTTCTTGAGGTGGGGAAAATTGACTAGGTAGAAAGGCAAGAAAACTTTCTGCAGGCCTGAAAATGTTCTATATTTCAATTGGAGTGGTGACTTCACAGTTACATACATTTGTAAAACTTCATGTAAAGGTATACTTGAAATCTATGTGTTTTTATGTGCTTGTAAATTATATTTCATTAAGGTATTCATATTTCAATAAATTTACCTTATTTATCTACCTTATTTATGTATTTATCTACCTTATTTATTCATATATTTGAGACAGAGTCTTGCTTTATCTCCCAGGCTAGAGTGCAGTGATGCAGTCTCGGCTCACTGCAACCTCTGCCTCCCGGGTTCAAGTGATTCTCATCCCTCAGCTTCGAGTAGCTGGGATTACAGGCATGCACCACCACGCCTGGCTAATTTTTTGTATTTTTAGTTGAAATAGGGTTTTGTCATGTTGGCCAGGCTGAACTCAAACTCCTGACCTCAAGTGGTCTACTCACCTCAGGCTCCCAACGTGCTGGGATTACAGGCGTGAGCCACTGTGCCCAGCCAGGCTTATTTTTTAAATGAACAAAGCATCAATAATCTGTGGGACACTGGCAAGTGCTCTAATATGCATTGATCTCAGAATGGGAGGAAAGACAAACTGAGGATATAAAATGTTTGAAGTATCTAGAAAGTGTACATTCCCTCTTATATTTTTTAAAGTCTTGTAATAACTCGGTGAAAAAAAATTATAACAAAGTGTTGTCGAGTTATGCCATATTTAGAAATAAATCATATGAAAACAATGACACATATGTTGGGGGAGTGTAAATGAACTTATGCTGTATTGTATTATTCTTACATTGTACATGAGGTAGATCATGCAACTTATCATAACTGATCATAGTATTTCTTTTTAAAAATATCTGTAGGTTATATAGTGATGTACTCTCTTTTATTCTTGATACTGGTGATTTGTATTCTTTCTCCTTCCTTTTTCTTGATGTGTCTTGGTAGAGATTTATCCATTGTATTAAATTTTGCAAAGAACCAACTTTAAGTTTGTGAGTTTTCTCTATTATTTATCTGTTTTCTCTTCTGTTGATTATTCCTCATTTATCTGTTTCCTTCCTTGTATTATGATGTAATTTCCTCTTCTTTTTTTCAAGTTTCTTACTGCAGGAACTTAGATTACTAATTTTGACCATTCTTTCTTCTTTTTGAATATTGACATTTACTGTTAAAATTTCTTCTAGGCTGGGCATGGTGGCTCACCCTGTAATCCCAGCACTATGGGAGGCCAAGGTGGGCAGATCACCTGAGGTCAGGAGTTCAAGACCAGCCTGGCCAACAGGGTGAAACCTTGTCTCTACTAACGATACAAAAATTAGCTGAGCATGGTGGTGGGTGCCTATAATTCCACCAGCTTGGGATGCTGAGGCAGGGAGAATCACTTGAATCTGGGAGGCAGAGGTTGCACTGAGCTGAGATCACGCCATTGCACACTCCAGCCCAGGCAACAGAGTGAGACTTCATCTCAAAAAAAAAAATCTTCTAAATAGTGCTTTTGCCCTACCCACAGATTTTATATGCTGTGTGTTCAACAAATTATTCTCAAATGTTTTTCCAACTTTTCTTGTGATTTCTTTTTTGGCCCATGAGCTATTTAGATGGTTGTAATTTGACTTTCCTGTTATTTAGATGGAGTGTGGGAAATGAGTGGTCAACATATTATTTGTCATTAATTTCTTATTTAATTCTGTTTCTATCTGAGAACATACTATATAAGATTTCAGTCTTTAGAAATTATTGACAGATATTTTATGCTTCAGCATATGATTTACCTTTGTAGGTATTCCATGTGAACATTTTAAAGATGGTATATTCAGAAGCATTCAGTGTAGTGTTCGATAAATTTTAATTACATCTAACTGACAGAGTTCATATTTTCTTTATCTTTACTTTCTTTTTCAACCAGTTACTGAAAAAGGAATGTTAAAATTGTCAATGATGATTGTGGATTTGTTTATTACTTCCTTTAGTTCTATTAAACTTTGCTTCAAATATTTTGAAGTCATGTCATTGGGGGAAACACATTTAGGATTGGTATGCCTTACTTTTGAATTTGTCCTTTTATTATTATGAATGCCCCCTTTCATCTCTGCTAATATTTCTTGTCTTGAAATACACTTATAGGCATGCTACCTTTCCTGTAATAACTATTCACACAATATATCATTTTTCATAATTTCTAATTTTCTACTTACATATGTCTTCATAAAGTTTATCACTTTTAAGACAACTGATAATCTTTCCTTTTTATCTTAATCTGAAAATCTCTGCCTCCTAACTGAACTATTTGGATCAATTACATTTTATGTAATTGTCAATATGACTGGGTTTAAGTCTGACATCCTGCTCTTCATTTTCTTTTTGTTTCATTTAATTTTTGTTTTCCTGTTTCTCTTTTCCTGCCTTCTCTTCTGCTTACCAAATACCTTTAGCATTGTATTTTAGTTCCTTTATTGACATTTTAGCTGTATTTTTAAGCTATTTTTATTTACTTAGGTACATTTAAGGATTGCCATCCAATATCTTATCTCATAAGCATCCTTAATTTTAATAATGTGCTCATTTTGCACTTTAGACTTTAGACATGTAAGAAACTTAAAATGTGTAATTTGATTTTTCAAGCCTGTTCTTTTTGTTACTGTTGTCATGTATGCTATTGCTACATATGTCATAGACACAACTTTAAAATCAACTTATTTGTGCTTCAAAATCTTACTTTTTAAGAAATTAGGAGAAAATAAAAAGTAGTCTATTTACTTACATGTTTACAATTTAAGGTGCTCTTCTTTCCTCCAGCAGTTCTGAGTTTCCACCTGGTATCATTTTCAACAGCCTAAAGAACTTCTTTTAGCATTCCTTTTTCCCCAACTTTTTTAAGTTCAGGGATACATGTACAGGATGCTCAGGCTTGTTACATAGGTAACTGTGTGCCATGATGGTTTGCTGCACAGATCACTTAAGTATTAAGCCCAGCATCCATTAGCTATTCTTCCTAATGCCCTCCCTCCTCACCCTCCAGCAGGCCCCAGTGTATGTGTTGTTCCTTGCTATGTGTCTAGGTGTTCTCATCATTCAGCTGCCGCTTGTGAGAAGACAAGGTATTTGGTTTTCTGTTCCTATGTTAGTTTTCTTAGGATAATGGCTTCCAGCTCCATTCGTATCCCTGCAAAAGACATGATCTCATTCCTTTTTATGGCTGCATAGCATATTCCATGGTGTATATGTACCACATTTTCTTTATCCTGTCTATCCTTGATGGACATTTGGGTTGATTCCATGTCTTTACTATTATGAATAGTGCCTTAATGAACATACACGTGCATTTATCTTTGTAAGAGAACAATTTGCATTCCTTTGGGTGTATACCCAGTAATGGGATTGCTGTGTCAATGGTATTTCTGCCTCTGGGTCTTTAAGGAATCACCACACTGTCTTCTACAATGGTTGAATTAATTTACACTCTCATCAACAGTGTAAAAGCGTTTCTTTTCCTCTGCAACCTCACCACCCTCTGTTGTTTCTGGACTTTTTAATAATCACCATTCTGACTGATGTAAGACAATATTTCATTGTGATTTTGATTTGCATTTCTCTAATGATCGGTGATGTTGAGCTTTTTTTTATATATTTGTTGGCCGCATGAATGTCTTCTTTTGAGAAGTGTCTGTTCATGTCCTTTGCCCACTTTTTAATGGAGTTGGTTGTTTTTTTCTTGTAAATTTGTTTATGTCCCTTGTAGACTCTGGATATTAGATCTTTGTCAGTTTGCAAATATTTTCTCCCATCCTTTCGGTTGTCTGCTCATTCTGATGATAGTGTCTTTTGCTGTGCAGAAGCTCTTTAGTTTAATTAGATCCTGTTTGTCAAATTTTGGTTTTGTTCCAATTGCTTTTGGTGTCTTTGTCTTAAAATCTTTGCCCATGCCTATGTTCTGAATGGTATTGCCTAGGTTTTCTTCTAGGGTTTTTATAGTTTTGGATTTTACATTTAAATCTTTAATCCATCTTGAATTGATTTTTGAATATGGTATAAGAAAAGGATCCAATATCAGTTCTCTGCATATGCCTAGCCAGTTCTCCAAGCACCCTTTATTAAATAGGAAATACTTTCCCCATTGCTTGTATTTGTCAAGTTTGTCAAAGATCAGATAGTTGCAGGTGTGCAGTCTTATTTCTGAGATCTCTATTCTGTTCCATTGGTATATGTGTCTGTTTCTGTACCAGTATCATGCTGTTTTGGTTACTGTGGCCCTACAGTATAATTTGAAGCTGAGTAACGTGATGCCTCCACCTTCGTTCCTTTAGTTTAGGATTGCCTTGGCTATTCAGGCTTTTTTGTGGTTCCATATGAATTTTGAAATGTTTTAATTCTGCAAAGACTTTCAATGATAGTTTAATGGGAATAGCACAGAATCTATAACTTACTTTGGGCAGTTACGGATATTTTAATTATATCAATTCTTCCTATCCATGAGCATGAAATGTTTTTCCATTTGTTTATGTCATCTCTGATTTCTTCGAGCAGTGGTTTTTAGTTCTCCTTAAAGAGGTCCTTCACTTCCGTTATTAGCTGTATCCCTAAATATAGTATTACTTTTGTGGCACTTGTGAATAGGAGTTAATTCATTATTTGGCTCTTGGCTTGTCTGTTGTTTGTGTATAGGAAAGCTCTATCTCAGGCAGGCTCCAGTCTGTTGCTGGTGTCTGGCTGGAATTACAAACCAGTGGATCTTATCTTGTGAGATGCCATGGAAGTGGGGCCCGCAGAACAATGCTTCTTAGATCCATGGATTCAGCCCCTTTCCTAGTGGTATGTACAGACCTCCCGCCTTGCCCAAGTTGCAGATGCCTTTGTTTGGGATCCTGGGGTTGGAGTACGTAAAGCTCCTGAGTCTCTGTGTTTGCCTGAGTAGCTGCTTTGCTGAGACTCCACACAGCTCTGTGTGTTGGACCCAAAGCCCTGGTGGTGTAGGTTCACAAGGGGATCTCCTGATACATGGGTTGCAAAGGTCTGTGGGAGAAGCATGGTTTCCCAGGGTCGCACAATCACTCACTGCTTCCCTTGACTGCGGGTAAGGATTCAGTTGGCTCTGTGTTGCTCCCAGGTGGGCCATTGCCCCACCCTGCTTTTCTTTGTTCTCCATTGTTTGAATTGTTTCCCTGATCGGTCCCAAGGGGAGTACCTGGATATTTCAGTTAAAGATACTCTATTCACTCATCCCTTTTGTTCCTCTCTGTGAGTGCCGTGGACTGCAGCTGCTTCTAATTGACCATCTTGGCCCCCTTGCATTCTTTTAGTGAAGTTCTGTTGGCAACAAATTCTCTCAGTTTTAGTTGATGTGAAAAACTCTTAATTTTACCTTCATTTATGAAGTATATCATCACTGAACATAAAATTCTGGGTTGACAGATGTGCGTTTGTTGCTCTAGTTTTTACTTTATTCTCTTTAAAGACGATTTTATCTTCCTTCCTCCATGGTATCTGATATGACATCCTTGAATTTTTTTTTCTCTCATTAAGCCTCATTTTAATGGGTCTCAAAATTCTGTGACAGATTTTGGTCAGGTTGTTTCCATTAAAAAGTACTAATTTTAAAAACTAATAACTTAAAACTGCCAGATGTGAAAAAAAGGGGGTCCACAAAACATTCTCCTTTTCTTCTGAAGGTTTTACAATGCATTGTTATCATTAACCTATCTTTTACTATTAAACTTAAATGGCTAATTAAAACAAACAATCCTGAGACCATTCTTCCATCACTGATTAAAACTGGGGTGGCAGGTATTAGGAATAATATTCATCTAGACTTCTGAGCTTTCTGGTCAGACTTGGTGACCTTGTCAGTTCCAACAACCTTCTTGTCCCTTGCTATGATGACACATCATCATGATATGATGTGTATCTCATATCATGAACAACAAAATGACCCAGAAGAGGATAGTCTGAGAAAGTGTCACCATCTCTTGGCAGTCTTTTCCTGTTTTCACTATAATTGTTCTCTCTATAGCCACCAATGACTTCTTCATTTTCAAAGATAGATAGAGAAAATGTTTCAAATTCTAGACCTCTCTGTGGCATTTGAAACTGTTAAGGATGTCTTCTTCAGAATACTCCTTCCCTTTGTCTGTAATGATATAACTTTTCATTTACACTGAATTGTTGTCATGTGGCTAACACTCATTTTGCAAATTTTGGTGCTGGTAGTTTTGATCTTACCAGAAGATGTAAAAAGAAGTTTTTCAGACCAGTTTTACACATGTACTGAGAATGACAACTATCTAATGACTACTATCTGGCCAATAATGATTATCACGATGGGTTGTACGAAGCATCACAATTTCAAAGATGCTAAAATCTGAAAGAAATGTGCCTCTTAGAATCATTGGCATATGACCTTATGTTTTGGAGAGAACTGATCTGTGTTGCTTGAATTCAAGGCTTTAAGAAACAATGTAAATGTTTTTATACATCCTCTGAACTTATCTCTCTCTTTTATTAATAGGCATTTAAGAGGCTGAAATGAGATAATGCATGTAAAGTATGTAATGCAGACAAAGTATCAGAGTCCGTACGCACTCATAATGAGCACTCAATGAATGATAGTAGTTGTAGTTGTAGCAGCAGTAGTAGTTATAATAGTAGTAACATTATTTTTTGAATAGAATAGTAGTAGAACTAGCACATGATATTTTCAGTAAAGCTTTAACTTAACTATGTTTTTCGATTCAATATTCTAAAATGCTAAGTAAGACTCATGTTTACTGAAGGCACTCTTCCTCTCAGAGTTTAAGTAACCTCAATAAATAATAACCACTCTTCAGAGACTTGCAACAACTGAATTAGATAATGCATGTGAAATATATTTGACAGTTTATTCGTTGAAGAAGTACCTGAGATTTGCAGCACAACATGAAATATAATTTGTCTTTGTCGGTTTTAAAATTCTAAGGAAGATGACTTATTGAAGTTAACCTCAGAAAGTTAAGTGATTCTACCTAATCATTTCTTTTATATTTTTTGTCCAAATTAAATAAAATAATATATGAAAGCATATAACAATTATGAAATATTTGGCTTAATGTGTGACACATAAGAATCCCTCAGTAAAAGGTAGTTATTATTATTGGAATTATTGTTAGTGACACCTGATATTTTCAATGGTAGTTCATGTCTACTTTTCCTGTTTGGCCAAATCAGGAATTTCAAAAATATTGAATATTGTCTCATGATATTTGCTAAATTTACTTAATTTTTCTGAAGTTAAGTTCGTCAAATACCATGTGTCTTTCAGAATTTTTATAAAAATGAATGAGATGATGAATTTAAAGTGTTTTGTTGCCAGTATTGCTGTTGTTTATATTTACCAGACATGATAATATTGCATGAATTACTATTGGTTGAAATAAAAATGCTAAGAAAGACTTTACACATTTGCTGAACTTGACTCTCTAGTGCTTAAATAACTTAATCCATCAACATAGAACAGCAGTTCTCAAGCTCTTTGGTGTCAGGACCCCTTTATACTCTTCAAAATAAATGAGGACTCCAAAAGAGTTTTTGCTTAAGTGACTTAAATCTATTGTATTCGAAATTACAACTGAGAAATGTTTAAAATACTTAGGAATAATTTTATTTTCAACAATAATAATAAGCCCATCTAATGTTAACATAAAAACATATTTTTGAAAACGAACTATAATTTGCAAAAGAAATCAGGGAGAAAACAAGCATTATTGTACAGTTTTGAAAATATCTTTTATTTATTTGTTGATTTATTTATTTATTTTAGATGGAGTTTTGCTCTGTCCTGGCTGGAGTGCAGTTGCAGGATCTTGGCTCACTGCAACCTCTGCCTCTTGGGCTCAAGCAATTCTCCTGCCTCAGCCTCCCGAGTAGCTGGGATTACAGGCATGTACCATCATACCTGGCTAATTTGTAATTTTAGTAGAGGTGGTTTCACCATGTTGGCCAGGCTGGTCTTGAACTACTGACTTCAGATGGTCTGCTTGCCTTGGCCTCCCAAAGTTCTGGGATTACAGGCATGGGCCACTGTACCCGTCTCAGTTTTGAAAATCTCTTCCAATATTTTGTTTGACAGAAAGAAAGCTAGGCTCTCATATATGTATCCACATTCAACTGGTTGTGATACATTGTTTTGGTTGAAACTTATGAAGAAAATTTCATTTTAAAGACAAACAGGAAAGGAAAACCTAGCAATCTTTCTAAGAACCTCAGAGGCCCCTAGGGTCCTTGAACCACACTTTGAGAACTGCTGACACTTACCTTTTATTTTTTTTTAAGTATTGAATAAGACAATGTGTGCAACATATATGGTTATTAATGCTGCTTCTTTTGTTGCTTTTTTATAATTTCTTCATATGTTTGAAATAACCTGAATTTCTTCTTGTTTTGTTGATTGCATTCATGGTTTCCAAAAACAAAAGAAAACTAATAACAGTACAAATTTGGTAAAGTGGTTAAGCTACTTTATCAAGTAATACCTGTCTTATAAAGTTTTGAACCAAATTGAGACAATACATTCTACAACTGTAATGTCAGTAATATTCATGGCTCAGTGCCTGGCACATAGAATACACTCAATAAATGGCAGCGATTAGAATCACCCTTTCCTCAAAGCACGAAAAAAATCATACAAATAGATGCCAGGGATAAAATTGTACGCTTCTACCCAGTAACAGCTGTAGCTCATCTACAGTGACTTTGCTACCCTCTCTTATTGTTCCTTGACAAGGTCTACTTTAGACTCAAGAGTCACTTAGACAAGTGAATAAATCATTTAACGTAAGTAAGCTAACATTACTCCAGAGTTGGTCTCTGAGTGATGCAAACTTACACCAATCTTATGGCCTGTGTGTGAGGCCTTCCCCAGAAACACCCAAGTGTGTCTAGAAATACTTAGAACATATTCAGTGTTTCCTGTGGGAAATTGAAGGTACATCTAAGTCATGATGCTTCCAGAGTGAAAGCAAATTCCCCAGATCGAGTCCCTAGCCCCAGGCTCTAGTATCCAAGGTGCTGGGTGGTTGGCAAGAGAGGACATTGAAGAGGGAAATGCCACTCCTGCATCCTTTATTGCTTTTGCTGTAAGGAACTTGGAAAGGTATAATGGAGTTTCCTACCAACACTTTGTCAGAAAGTGGCTTTCTTCCCTACAGTTATATCAAAGTGGTGGTTGAATGTTCCTACTTAGGGATCCAAATTTTTTTTTTCTCTGAAAGGAACCACTTCCAAGGTTAGCAGTGGCCAATCAATTTTGGAGACTTTTTAAATCTGAGGTTTAACAGTGATGTTACTCTGTCTCCGAAAGGACCTCTATATCTTCTTTCTTCTTTTTCATATTTAAAAAATTTATTGGCCGGGCGCAGTGGTTCATGCCTGTAATCCCAGCACTTCGGGAGGCTGAGGTGGGCTGATCAAGAGGTCAAGAGATCGAGACCATCCTGGCCAACATGGTGAAACCCTGTCTCTACTAAAAATACAAAAATTAGCTGGGCATGGTTACACACACCTGTGGTCCCAGCTACTCGGGAGGCTGAAGTGGAAGAATCGCTTGAATCCAGGAGGCGGAGGTTGCAGTGAGTCAAGATTGCGCCACTGCACTCCAGCCTGGCGACAGAGCAAGACTCCGTCTCAAAGAAAAAAAAAATATTCAACTTTCTGTTTAATAGTTGACTTTCAAAGATTACAAAAGTAGAATTATAAAATAAAGCCCGTGAACTCATCATCCAGCTCCAAGATTTATCAGCTTGTGGACTTTCTTGTTTCATCAGTACTTTCATCCATTTCTCCCTCCTGTATTATTTTAAAATAACTCAAAACATCATAATACTTCATCCATAAGTGTTTTAGTATGTATATCTAAAAACGAAAGAGCTATCTTTTTACATAAGCACAATATCAATACCTCACCTAAAAATCAATGAGCAGTAATTGTTTAATATCATCCAAAGGCTAGTCATTGTTCAGATTTCTAATTGTGTCATGAAAAATTTTAACATGTTTTTGTTTGCATCAAGATCCCAAGAAGGGCCACGTATTATAATTACTTGATAGGTCTTTTAAGTATCTCTTAATGTGTAAATTCTCTCTCTAATATTTTCTCTTGTAAATTTTTTTAAAGCTACTCTTCCCTCTTTTAAAAATCTTATATTAACTTACTGCAGATTAACCTGCCACTAAAATATGTCATTAAGGTTAAGCCAATACTGATATCTTTATGGCATGCCTGACCTATGCTGCTTCTAGAGATTACCTTATATTTATGACTTTTCAAATAACGATTCTAACAACACAGTCCGGCAGCTTTCTTAACTGCTTTTTTTTTTAACTCTTAAGAAATATATTCTGTGTGATTTTGCTGTACTCTATATTCCCAAATTCCCATTGAAATTTCCCCAGGCATTCCATCACACTTAGTGAAAAATCACTTTCTCTTTTCTCTTCTAATAATTGTAACTCCTCCCCATCCATGGGGCAAAGGTCTCTTCATAAGGATCTGGCCATGCACTACTTGAGGAGACTTACATGAGGAGGCAAACGTGCAGTGCCTCCTAGTTTTCAGTCTTTCCTACTTTCCTGAATGGTGTGCCTAGGTTCAGAGCTATAGATAGGCACGGACCAATAGCCAAGGAAATCTTGCCATTTCTATTGCAGCTTCCTTACCCTGTCATTTGGCTTCTTACTCTAGGAAAAGGCCAGTCATTTTAGAAATTCCATGTCTGAGAAAAAAGACTTAAAGATCACTTTCATAACACTCTCTTCCTTCTAGCTTCCCAGAGATTAAACATCAGTCAACATCTTCAGCAAGCTCTAGCAAAGAAGCGTTGACTCCTTTTTCCCCTCTTGATCATCCGCTCAGACACTCTATACTTGACTAGGGATGTTAAAGCAACTTGAAAGGGCTTTCTGTTTGAGGTTTGTCACAGTTGCCTGTGTGTTCCCTAAAGTCAGCAAGGATCTCGGAAAATGCACTTCTATTTCCCCTCGCAGTTTGTGATGTAGACACCTACCAGCCCAGGATTCCTAATAACCTCTGATGGAATCCCACAAGTACAATCTGAACATCCCAGGCTTCGACTTCCTGTGGACACAACAGAGGATAACAATCTCTATCTCTATTTATTATCTATTTATCTCTATGCAATGGTGTAGGACCCCTTCAAGACCTATCATAGTTATTTCTGAAAGCTTCCAGATTTCTTACTTACGCTCAGGCACAAGATCACCTTCTGCTCCCACCTCCTCATTGATATTTCTGCCTGTGGGCCTATGTATTGAAGGAAATGCTTCTCTAGAGTACTACCTCTCAGTATTCTTAAAAACAAAAATGCTCAAAATTCCACACAGAAACCGGAGGACCGCATCTCTCCCAACTCTACATTTCACCCTCTATTGACTTTGAAACATTGCTTATGCCCTGAGACTCAAAATAAAACAAACATATAAACAAAAACCATTGCTAAAACGAGAATCATTTCAGTCTCTGCTTATTAACTATGCCTGCATAGTGATCAGACTCAGCCCAGTCAACCCTAATAGGCTATTATTACTATTATAGGTTGTATATGTCTCATTTTTATTGAATTTGGAAGATGCTATGCTAAAGAATGATTGGCTTTATTAATGTCATCAAGTACAGATATGAATTTATTCATTGATTTAACAAATAATTATTGAGTGCCTTCTATAAGCCAGGATGATTCTTAGAACTAGAAATCCAACAAAACTTACACAATCCTCTCTTTGACACAACCATGTCTCTAATATAGTTAAGCTCAATGATGGTAATTCCATGCCTTCTACAGAATTTAGGGAGAAGGCATTCCTCACATGAAAAATGCCATCATTTTCTGATGCCATACTGCTACTGTTTCATGTGACTATCCATTATGCCGTGAATGGCTTTCAACAAATATCAGGTCTGAATTTCCTCCCGTAAAATGCCTATTGATGTATGCCATTGAATAAATCTGTTCAGTCCTTCAATATGCTATAACAATGCCCTTCTTTTTTCTTCAATATGCTGTAACAACCTTCTTTTTTCTTCCTTTAGGTGTATCAGTTCCTATCCCTGTGATTGGACTGAGGGACGAAGAAAAGGTGTTCGTGAACAACACGACGTGCGTGCTCAATGACCCAAATTTCGTTCTTATTGGGTCCTTCGTAGCGTTCTTCATACCGCTGACCATTATGGTGATTACGTATTGCCTGACGATCTACGTTCTTCGCAGACAAGCTTTGATGTTACTCCATGGCCACACCGAGGAACCGCCTGGACTAAGTCTGGATTTCCTGAAGTGCTGCAAGAGGAATATGGCCGAAGAAGAGAACTCTGCAAACCCTAACCAAGACCAGAATGCACACCGAAGAAAGAAGAAGGAGAGACGTCCTAGGGGCACCATGCAGGCTATCAACAATGAAAGAAAAGCTTCGAAAGTCCTTGGGATTGTTTTCTTTGTGTTTCTGATCATGTGGTGCCCATTTTTCATTACCAATATTCTGTCGGTTCTTTGTCAGAAGTCCTGTAACCAAAAGCTCATGGAAAAGCTTCTGAATGTGTTTGTTTGGATTGGTTATGTTTGTTCAGGAATCAATCCTCTGGTGTATACTCTCTTCAACAAAGTTTACCGAAGGGCATTCTCCAACTATTTGCGCTGCAATTATAAGATAGAGAAAAAGCCTCCTGTCAGACAGATTCCAAGAGTTGCCGCCACTGCTTTATCTGGGAGGGAGCTTAATGTTAACATTTATCGGCATACCAATGAACCGGTAGTCAAGAAAACCAATGACAATGAGCCCGGTATAGAGATGCAAGTTGAAAATTTAGAGTTACCAGTAAATCCCTCCAGTGTGGTTAGCGAAAGGATTAGTAGTGTGTGAGAAAGAACAGCACAGTCTTTTCCTACAGTACAAGCTACACGCGTAGGAAAATTTTCTTCTTTAATTTTCCTGTTGGTCATAACTAATGTAAATATTGCTGTCTGAAAAAAAGTGTTTTTACGTATAGCTTTGCAACCTTGTACTTTACAATCATGCCTACATTATTGAGATTTAGGGTTCTATATTTACTGTTTAAAATAGATGGAGACTAACTTATTTTGATTGTTTGATGAATGAAATGTTTACTTTTGCCCTCCCTCCCTTCTTTCCTTCCTTCTTTCCTTTCTTCCTTCCATTCTCTCTTTCTTTTGTGCATATGGCAATGTTCATGTTCATCTCAGGTGGCATTTGCAGGAGACCAGAATGAGGCACATGCAGTGGTTTTATTTCAACCACATCTAAATTAACAAATTAAATGGAAATTTGCTCCAGGTTAACAGTAAATATACACTTTAAATTCCTGCTCTGCTCATTTACACACATAAACACAGTAAGATAGGTTCTGCTTTCTGATATATCTGTCAGTGAGTCAAAGGCAGAACTTAGTCTTGTTGTTCATATAGGGGCAAAATTTGACATTGTCAGAATATTGTGTTGGTAGTTACTGCAATGTCTGTCCCCAAACATAGTGGTATTTTAACATAGCAGCTGGTTAACCAGGACTACAGAAGTGGAAGGATGATGAGATACAATACACCAAATAGCTTTTCACTTCTTAAAGACAATGTTCAAATTCTGATTATTACAACAAGCAAACTGAAATTAGTGTTTTCATTCTGGTCCTTAGTAAATTCCTAACTACATGATTAAACTGGGAAATGAGATCCCAGAGTTATTTCCCAATACAGATTCAACGTCAGTTGGGTTTTGATCTCAGCATGCTGGAAATTCGTGTGCTTCACACAAAGTAAAATTAGTATTTTGAGCCTTATTAAAATATTTTCTTAATTATGGTACCTCTATCTATAGGACCCAATTTAGCAGTCCATTTTTGAGTAAAACTTGTATTGGAAGTTATAGATGGTAGAAACTTTGGAAGTTTTACTTGATTAAGGACTACCGAACTGGGCCCTTAGAATGTGAAAAAAAGTAATTAAAAAGACGCTTTTACCAAACTCTGAGGATAACAGAAATACAGAGTTTCCATTTGGATTTTAAACAAAATTTATCTCATTTTCAGATCCTTCCAAACTCTCTAGTGCAGGAAAAGGCTGCAGCTAATTTGTGAAAGTGGCAAGCTCTTCATTGCACTGCAATTATGTACCAGAAGTTTAAATATTTGTTAAAATATAGTGTTGTGTTACAATAAGTGTTGGCCATCGTTTCATTCATGGGCCTGCTGCTCTCTAAGAATTCAGTACCATTTTAATAGTTTATAAACCGTGAAAGGTTTTCAAGCATTGCTAAAGTCAAACCATTCAGTCTATGCTGTGTGCAGAGTGTACAAGTGTTTCTAGTGACGGTATTTCCATGTGTGTCCATTTCACACAACTGTGGATACATTTTCGAAGAATTCATGATGCTAGTTCTTACGCTTGAAAGTTACTTACACACCTGGGAGTGTGCCTCTCAGTATCTTAAAATTGGTGAAAGAAAATCTGAATTTCTAAAACCCCTTGTCTGTGTTGTCAACGCACAGCATAGATAAATCCAATAGTCTGGCACTGGAGCAGTGGGAGAGCTGCTGTATTTGAGGAAACTTATACAGTCTCTATTTGATTTGCAACACTGCCAAACATCAGTCGATTGCTTGAGCATGCCCAAATATAATGTGAAAGTCAAGTCTACCTGCCTTGCCTGTTAGGTCTGTTGAAGTGCATGTTAAAATAATTACATGAAACAGAATGAGATTATTTAATTCTTACCGAAATGAAAACGTCTGAAGAAACACAGCATGCATTTAGCATGAGTTCTGCACATACAGATGGTGCCCTGCATGTATGCCATGTATGTTGCATGAATCCATCGATTTGTATTAAGGTAGGGCAGAATAGCTGATGAAAGAAGAACTGAAGAAAAGCCTTCAGCAATTGTTAAAAAGACTATGCATTCAGATCTGAAGTAGTATCAGTGTTAGAAAAAATTGGAAACATCTGATTTCTGAACTTCTAGCAGGGCAAGCTCATAGCACATGTTTTACAAAGAAATAAAATATAAACCACAGATTTCTGAAAGTACTAGCAATAAGTTGAATGATAAAAGCTTATAGCACATTTGTTAATGATTCTTATATCATCAAGTAGTAGTACTTAATAGTACCCAACATGGTAATTATCCTCAAATTGCGTGCTATTCGTAAGTTCTGTGCAGTTTGGTATGAAGCAAATATACCCATTTGGATATAAATCTTATCCTTCAATGTTAAATCTACAAACTTTTATAAATGTTTTAAAGAAGTCCATGTGATAAATATAAAGGTGATGAATTTACCATCAAACAAATCATTTTGATGTATTATTATATATGTATATATATGTAAGACACGTGCAACAGACTGCCTTATATTATTTTCTGTAATTCCTCTGCCTTGTCAAATGGTACTTTTTGTGAGTGGTTGCAAAGTGTTGTCTTATTCCTGATTCCTGTATGTCATCCACTCCAGGTTTTGTGAGACTTCCTATTAATTTATTAAATTTATTAAATGTTGGCTAATATGTTACATGTCTTTTATTCCCCCTGAATCTTTTGAGAGAAAAATATACCACTTGACTTCATTTTCTTTTTTTTTTTTTTTTTTTGTAGAAAGTGATTTATTTAAAAAGAGAGAGAAACAGGAGAAGGAGAGAGAAAGAAACAGCTAACTCTCACACTGACTGAGAAATCCAGAAAGATGGAATCCAGGACAGGAAAGCAGCTTCCACACTGAATGGAAAGGAATAGAGAGGGATGGCGTTTAGGAGGATAAGACAGGCTTCCAGGAGAGAGTGTGGAAGGGGACTCCAGAGGGGAAATCCAGGAGAGAGAAAAAGAAAAACAGCTTCCATGAAGGGAGTGTTCGTGGAAGGGGACCCAAATATGGAATCCATTGACTTTATTTTCAAAGAAAATGAAATTCAGTCCTGTAAAATAAGTTGACAAAAACAAGTGCAACCAGAAAAGATCACTTTTTTTTCTATAATAAAGCATGTACTCAAAGACTACAGCATCAGAGGAAGAGGTGTAAATGACAAAAACAGTATCAACAAGAGCATCGCCAATTCCTCATGAGCAGAATAACTGCACTCCCAAACTGTCCTACCTTCCTCACTTGAGCAGAGACTGGGGTTGTTCACATGCTCTCCTTGCTATAGGTGTCAGTACTGCCTTATTCCCACTAGACTCTAAGCTCCTCAAGGACAGAAAGGACTGTGTTTATCCTGCAGATGGTTTCATCTCCAACATTTAGCAGCCTCTCTATATTCAATAGGTATGCATTGAGTATAAATATTTGCAAGTACCAGGCTTGGTGGCTCATGCCTGTAATCTCAGCACTTTGGGAGGCTTAAGTGGGAGGATCATTGGAGTTCAGGAGTTTGAGACCAGCCTGGGCAACAAAGCAAGACCTCATCTCTACTAAAAATAAAATAAAAATAATTAGCCAGGCACTATGGTGCATGCCTGTAGTCCCAGCTACTTGGGAGGCTGAGGCAAGAAGATTGCTTAAGCCCAGGAGATTGATGCTACATTGAGCCATGATCATGCCACTGCACTGTAGCCTGGGAGACAGAGCATGAAAGAAAAGAAAGAAAGAAAGAAAGAAAGAAAGAAAGAAAGAAAGAAAGAAAGAAAGAAAGAAAGAAAGAAAGAAAGAGAGGAAGGAAGGGAGGAAGGAAGGGAGGAAGGAAGGAAGAAAGGAAGGAAAGAAGGAAGGAAAAGAGAAGAAAAGAAAAAAAATGCAGGAATTGTGTTATCTGTTCCAGTTGCTAAACTAGGTCTTATACCAGCAATTTGGTCATGAGGTGTGGCATGATCACCTTAATTTACCTCTTATCTCAACTGGCTTTGGATACCTCCCAAATCATCAGAGACATGATACTAAAGCAACTCTCTTCTTCCATATCTGGAACCAGGGATGACAGAATACATTGACCTTTTCTTTCAACATATATGTTTTCCTGATGCTGGGTGAGCCTAGGCAATGCTGGCATGACATAATTTCCCTATGAAAAAAATCAATAATAACTAATTCCTCTGCGACTCTGAGGAGGTCAGTTCCTGCGAGTGGGTCAAGTGATAAAGGTTGAAATACCACTTGAAACAATAGGTTTACTGCTGCTCATGGCCAGAATATCTTATTCTACTAAAGCTAGGGGTTACTCTAGCCCAACACTGAGGCAATGGAGAGAGGCTGAAATTTCTTGATGGCCTAGTCTTGGAGTTACTACTACCAGCAGAAGGGAAGAGGGCAGGAGAACACTGAAGTGCCTCAGTCTGTAGCACTAGAAGGTCTTCATGGTCTGAGGAGACAAAGAAGAATGCTTCTTGCCATCAAGTAGCAATAGGTTTCTTTTATCCATGTAGTTTCCAAGTTCCTACTTAGGCCAAAGCAATTTCCAAGGTTGAGGCCAATTTTTCCTTGTGTATTCTCCCCTAGAGAATAAATCCATCTGTCACCTGGAGCAGCAGTCCCCAACTTTTTGGCATTAGGGACCAGTTTCTTGGAGGACAATTTTTCTATAGCTGGTCGGGTGAGGGTGGGAAATGGTTTTGGGATAAAACTGTTCCACCTCAAATCATCAGACATCAGTGAGATTCTAATAAGGAATGTGCAATCTAGATCCCACACGTGTGCTTCACAATAGAGTTCGCACTGCTATGAGATTCTAATGTTGCTGATCTGGCAGGTGTAGTTGCTCAGACAGTAATGCTCACTGGCCCACCACTCACCTCCTATGGTGCAGCCCAGTTCCTAACAGGCCACAGTCGAGTACCGATCCTCAGCCAGGGGTTTGGGGACCCCTGACCTAGAGGGCTAATTATATTAGAAAGAGATATTTTTGTATATCAACAGGAATAGGTGGCATCATAGTGGTTCTCAAATATTATGTGACCTATAGCACTCTCAAAACATAAATAGTTCTAAAACATAGGTTGGGTCCCCTGGGATATAAATTCTCAGATGAAGACAAGCATGAAGGGTGTTTACTGGGAAGAGATCTTGAGATCTGCATGCATGGGAGAAGGAAAGACAGTCAGATTGGGAAGAGGTAGAAGTTGGGCTGTGATAGAGTTACAATAAGGACTTATTTCCCTTTTACCTTTAGAGGGGAAAACATAGCACTTTATCTCATTTTCTCTGAAACTTAAATCGAATCTTGTGAAAGAAGTTCTCAGAGACGAACACACCAGAAACTACCACTCTTCCTGACTAACCATGCAAAGATTACAGTTGCCAAAGGCAAGACAATTAAGAGGAATGAACACCAAAAAAAAAAAGATATCACACTTAGCAGAGCCCCATGGGGAGCTTTGAATCTAGGATAGCCTTCAGAATTATTACAAGTTGAGGTGAGTGGGTGTATTAGCCCATTCTCATATTGCTATAAAGAAATATCCAAGGCCAGGCGCAGTGGCTCACACCTGTAATCCCAGCACTTTGAGAGGCCGAGGCAGGCAGATCACAAGGTCAGGAGATCAAGACCATCCTGGCCAACATGGTGAAACCATGTCTCTACTAATATACAAAAATTAGTTGGGCATGGTAGCATGTGCCTGTAGTCCCAGCTACTCAGGAGGCTGAGGCAGGGGAATCGCTTGAACCCAGTAGGTGGAGGTTGCAGTGAGCCGAGATCTCACCACTCCACTCTACCCTGGCAAAAGAGCAAGACTCCGACTCAAAAAAAGAAAAGAAAATAAATACCATGACTGGGTACTCTATAAAGAAAAGATGTTTAATTGCCTCACAGTTCCACATGGCTGGGAAGGCCTCAGGAAACTTAAAATCATGGCAGAAGACACCTCTTCACAGGACAGCAGGAAGAAGAATGAAAGCAGCAGGAGCTACCGAACACTTACAAAACCTTCAGATCTCATGAGAACTCACTCACTATCATGAGAACAGCATGGGGAAAACTATCCCCATGATCCAATTACCTCTACCTGGTCTCTCCCTTGACACGTGGGGATTATGGGGATTATTAAAATTACAATTCAAGATGAGGTTTTGGGTGGGGACACAGCCAAACCATATCAGAAGGCCAGGTCTCTGCACCTCCACCACCCCCAAAAGAAATGTGTGATCTTATGCCAGGCCTCTTTCTTCAACAAAGGCAACTACCAAAAAGCATTTATTGCTGAGAGCTATCAGCTTCCAATGTCCCAGCACCTGGGAATAAACACCTCTTCCCTGAAGGCAAGATCTTTGGCAGGGAAGCTCAATATTCATAAAAATGTATTGATTGAGTAGAAAAGGTTCACCACAACTATTTGTTTCTAGAACACTCCACCTCTGACACCAAATACATGGAGTTTTCTGCACCAAGAAATTCTCCACTTCTCTGCAGACACCAACTGGGTGTCCTACAATTTACTCCAGTGCTGACACTGTTCAGAGTTAGCACGGACCCCGTGGGTTCAGAGCTCAGTCCCACAAGACTGCTCCTCACTCCAGATGCTAGTTGCAAATATTGAGTGCCCAGGATATCCACTCTTCTGTCCAACTTGGTTACAAATGAGAGGTTCCCACAACTCTCTCCTCAGGTTTGATAACTTGCTATACTGGCTCCCAGAACTCAGGGAAACACTTTTTTCACATTTACCAGTTTATTAAAAAGGATACCAATGGATAGCCAGATGAAGAACAGAGGACAGGGTCGAGAATGATCCTGAGTGTAGGGGCTTTTGTCTCCCATGGAGTTAGAGCGCACCACACTCCCGACAAATGGATGAGTTTGCCAACCCAAAAGGTCTCTGAACCCGATACTTTAGTGATTTTTATGGCAGCCTCATCATGTAGGCATGATCGATTATTAACTCAATTTCCAATTTTACTCCCTTCCCTGATGGATAGATGTTGGGGCCAAAAGTCCCAAGCTTCTAATCATGACTTGGTCATTAACATCCTCCATTCTGAAGGTATCAAGGAGCCCAGCAAGAGTCACCTCATTAGAACAGAAGTCACTCCTATCACCCAGGAAATCCCAAGGGACTTAGGAGCTCTGTGTCAGGAACTGGGTGCAGAGATCAAAAATATATACTTATTATTTCCCAGTCACTTCATTCACCACCTACATAACATAAAACAGCCTGGTTGGCTGCCACTGCAGCCAAAATCAAAACACACAGAGGTGAAAGGAAATACATTTTTTCTGTGGTTTATCCTCATAGTAAATGTGCTCTCAATGCAGCGTCTTACTAAGATTTTTAGATTTTGAATTAATCTGAATAGTTTAGGCTAAGTTACAGTAAAAGAAAAATCACAAAGAGTCAGTGGCTTAACAAAAAAATGCTCATTTCTTGATGACACTGCATGTCCAATTTGGATTGCTGGGAAACCTCTCCTCATTATAGTTACTCCAGAAGAAAACACCGATAGAGCCAAGTGCCTTGGAAGTACCTTTGCTAAATGCAGCTGAAAAGCACACACTCATATATCCACATATTTCTATCTTTATATGTGCTTCCACATAGAAGAGAGAAGGGAACTTAATGACCCCATTTTGTTCACTCAAGTTAACCCTACCTTTAAGTTTCAATTTAATGCTAATTCTATTCATGTCCACATGCTTTATCTATAACATTATTTCTGTCCCTAACTTTATCTTTAAAACTGTCCCTTTATGTAATCCTACCTCTGCTCTTAACTTTATAGTTCTAACCCCAACCCTAAAAATTTCCTCTAAATTCTAACATTACCTCTAACTATGATTGAATTCCAGAACCTACTAGGACACTGTATAACAGAACAGGCAATAATTTACATGAAAGCTGATTCTAGACTCTAAAATATTTTGATATCACTGTGTGGTTTGAATTACAAGTTTATAGGCCTGTAAGTGTCAGGGATATGGATGCTGGTGGGGTTCAGAACAGAATACTCCAAAGTATGGTGCTCAGAAGCAAGAGCGTCAGAAGCAGGAAATTCTGTCTCACCTTCTTCTGCCTCCTTTCTCCCCCAGTGCAGGTCATAGAAACCAAAATTCCTCTCACACAAGGCAGGCCATAGAAACTAGAACACCTAGACCCTAAAGGAAGCCATAAAATTTAGAGAGGTCACTCTCTGACCTACTTCCCCTGAAAGTAGGTTTCTTCATTCATTTTGTGGTGCTATAACAAGATACCTGAGACTAGGTTATTTATAAAGAGCAAAGATTTATTCCTTATAGTCTGGAAGCTGAGAAGTCCAAGAGTGAGGGGCCTATATCTGGCAAAGCCCTTCTTGTTGCATCATCCCATGGCTAAGGATGGAAGGGAAGGAGAGAGAGTGAGAGAGAGAGAGAGAAAGAGAGATTGAGAGAGGGGAAGGGGGCCAAACTCATCCATTTATCAGGAGCCGATTCCCTTGACAACTAAGCCACTCCCATGGCAACAGCATTCATCCATACATGAGGGCAGAGCTCTCATGAACTAATCACCTCTTAAAGGTCCTCCTTCTCAATACTGTTGCATTGGGGATTAAGTTCTTCACACATGAACTTTGGGTGATATGTTCAAACCATAGTAGTAGGCCCTAAGACACTGATTTAGAGGGATCCTGCCCCATACCCCAGAAAGAAGAAATGCTACACAGGGAGGCTAAGAAGAATCTAAACAAATAGGTCTTGCTAATTCTTCCCAGTTTATTACCATTAGATCATATCCTTTTTGTCCAATCACATTTCTACACTATGGTCAATTCTTCATTGAATTTAAGCATAAAAATAGAGTTTTACTTGGTTATTTGGGTCTTCATTTCTAAAGGCCCTCATGTCATGTGATATTTTGATGATCAAATAAATATGTTATACTTTTCTCTTGTTAATCTGTTTTTAGTTACAGAGTGTTGGCTGTGGACCTGGAGATGGGTGAGGAAAAGCTATTACACATTTTAGCTTCTGCAATTATCAGTAAACCCTTAAAATGTAGGCCTACTCCAGTTTCATTTATTTCCAGACCCCATCATTAAGCACTTGCCTGCTAACACTCATTCCTTTCCTCTTTTTGATCAGTAACATTGAGGTTTTTCTTTTTCTCTTTCTTCAGCTTTATAATATTTTATGTTTTTAACAATAATACAATCAATATTACAGGGAATCAATACATGATAACATTTTATTTTAGTTACTTTTTATTTTTTAACAGTTTTATTGTGGCATAATCTACATGTCTGGGCCTGGTAGTAGGAATGGGGCTTGGCAGCGAACAGGCATGAGAAGGTTTTGAGGATGATGGAAATGTTCTAAAACTGGATTGTGGTGATGCTAGCACTAATCTATCAATCTACGAAAAAGTATTGAATTACACACTTACAATAAACGTCTGCATTACTTAGAGTGGATGTTCTGTGAACAATACATTCAGGTAGGTACTGTATTAATCAGGGTTTTCTAGAGGGAAAGGACAGATAGGATTGATGCATATATGAAGGGGAGTTTATTATGGAATATTAGCTCCCAGGATCACAAGGTGAAATTCCATAAAATGCTGTCTGCAAGCTGAGGAGCAAGAAAGCCAGTGGTGGATCAGCCCAAGTCCCAAAATTTCAAAAGTGGGGAACTCAGTCTGTGGCCAAAGGCCTGAGAGCCCCTGGCAAACCACTGGTGTAAGTCCAAGAGTATAAATGCTGAAGAACTTGGAGTCTGATGTTCAAGGACAGGAAGCATCCAGCACGGGAGAAAAGTCAAGGCCAGAAGGTTCAGCAAGTCTGCTCTTCCATCTTCTGTCTACTTTATTCTAGCCTCACTGGCAGCTGCTGAGATGATGTCCACCCAGATTGAGGGTGGCTCTGCCTCTCCCAGTCCACTGACACAAATATTCATCTCCTTTGGCGACACCCCCACAGACACACCCAGGAACAATACTTTGCAACCTTTAATCCAATCAAGTTGACACTCAATATTAACCATCACAAGTATTGAATTCAAAGATACCACCAAAGTGATTTTGGCAACTTCTGGGCAAACCACTGCCTATGTTGCCACTGGAGCTTCATGACAGCTTAGATCTCTTATCTAGGTAAAAACTGAGGACTTTAGCAATTCTATTGGTTTCTTCAGAATGCTTTGACATTTTTACCCTACCATTGCTGTACTATGGCCTACAGGGATTTTGAAATAAGCTAATCCACCCGGCTACATTTTGATTCTGATGTCCCATTTCAGAAATGGAACTTCAGGAATATGGTGTCTTCAACAATTACAGTGGAAGCCAAGTGCCTTCGAAGTACCTTTATTAAATGTAGCTGAAAAGCACACACTCATATATCTACACATCTCAGTTCCTCCTCTGAGTCTTCCAAATGATACCACAGGTCTGAAGCTGTCTCAAAGACATATTGCCTCAAGAGAAAGATACTGGGTCCTTCGTTTTTTGTTACTTTTGGGAAAAGATTCATTTCTCTGCTATGAGTCAATTAATAGCTTTTCTGACCCCAAATGTACACAATTTCCTTTACATGATTAAAAAAGAACAGAAAACCATCTGTTACTTACATATTACTTCCCAATTGTAGTCACTTGGGTTTACAGAGAAGTTTTGCCTTTGTTGGTAGCCAGCAATTGAGAGAAGGCTGATAGCTCAATGAAACCCATAGCAACAAAAGAAAATGTAGACAAAAGAGAACTTTAACAGATGAAGCCAGAAAAAGAGACAGCCCAAAAGGGCCCTGATATTATTACACTTGCCCCTGGAGGTCCCGAAGGCTGTGCACATGTGCTAGGCAGCACAACTCACAACTCAAGAGGAACCACAGCAGGCACTTTGGAGCTCCCTGGCTTAACATGGGACAGACCTGAATGCATCCCCCAAGCACACACAGATTTTTCTGCAAAGCCTAGATGTTTTATTGGCTTAAGGAATTTAAGCACCAGCTAGGATAGATCACTGGCAGAATACTAAGTTATGCTGACCCCAGGGATCACTTTTAGGAAGCCAGGCAAAAGAAAAAAAGGCAAGAGGAAAAAAATTGTGTCATCAGAGGCCGCATGCTATGCAGGAAATAGATTTCACAACGATTATGCCCTAGAGGGCAGTCAGAATCTAGAGTTGCTCCAATATATTATCTAAAATGTCCAGTTATTGGTGAAAAAAAGACATGAAAAGAGATAAGATTGTATAACCCCTGTTTAGAAAAAAAGGAGCTAATAGAATCAGATTTCGAGGGGTTCCAGATGTTAGACTCAGCAGAAAAAGACTTCGAAGCTGCTATTATTAAACCACATCTAAGAATTTTTAAACTATGACAGTATCTCCCTAAAAAGAGAATATCAATAGAGATAAAAATTATAAATGAAAACCAAACAGAAATTCTGAAGTTGAGAAGTACAAAAACAAAATTGAAGCATTCACTAAGGGAAGTTTGGCAGTTCCTCAAAAGATTAAACATAGAGTTACCATTTGATCATAGAATAACAACATTATTCATAATAGTCAAAAAGTGGAAACAACCCAGATATCCAACAACTGATGAGTGGAAAAATAATATATAGTGTATTCATAAAATGGAATATAATTTGACAACAAAAAAAACTGAAGTACTGATACTTGCTACAACATGAATGAATCCTGAAAATAGGCTGAGAGAAAGAAGTCAGACATAAAATGCTGCATATTATAGTATTATGTTGTAGGTGCCAAGGGAAAAACTTCCTCTTAGCTCTCTGAAGATTCACTAAAAAAATCAACCCACAAAAGGTATATTTTTTGGAGAAAAGACATACAAATTTATTAATGGGTACACAGGAAGCATCACAGAGTGATTACATAACCCCCAAATGTAGTGCAGGAAAGCTTGTTTAACCCATCTTATTCTGTTGTTGCTGTTCTTCTGTTTTGTTTTGTTTTAAGTGTTTAGCAGCCTAAAGCTATGGTTTATAGTTTCTGTCTCTAGTGATAAGCGGAAAAGAGGGATGAAGAATGGGCTTTACTGGCCCAAACAGAAACAAACTAAGAACCTGTGACTGTATTCTTTCCCTTGGACACCCGTGTAAGAAGTTACAGAAAGAATAAGGGTTTGGTTCTTGGCAAAACAAGTTATTGGAGGGAGAGAAGAAGAGGCCTGGCTAGCAAAGGTGGTCTTGTTATGTAGATGAAACCTCAGAGGTGGCAGCCCTCAGAGAGAATAAATGGTAAATGTTTCCTTCAGACCTTTAAAGGTGTCAGACTCTCAGTTACATATTTCCTAGATCCAGATAAGGGAATTTGCATCAGTGCAAATTCTCTATAAATGCACATCCTACTCATAAAAGACAGCTTTGTGGGTCTATTTGCTGGCCCTCTTCACAGTCGTCTCAAAATATGTGAAAGAAATGTGTTTTGGGGAAAAATATTTTTATTTCCTTCAATGTTTGTATAAAATATCCAGAATTGCAAAGTCTATAGACAGAAATTAGATTAATGGTTGCCTAGGACTGAAGGTATGAACTTGAATTAACTGTAAATGGGCAGGAGGGATTTTACTGGGGCAAATTAAATATTCCAAAATTAAATTGTACACTTAAAACAAGAAACTGGTGAATTTAATGATGCATAATAAAAATTCAAGAAAACTATTAACATATATGAGCTACTAACATATATGTATTTATATAACTACACACACACATACATATATTGTATGGGAAGAAAAAAAATTTTTCCCCCATCCTTTGTTAACCAAAAATAAAATTGTAAGGACCCCTAACCATCTGAGTGGACCCCTTCTCTTGACCAAGGGCATTCCAGAGTTACCTGAAAACCTAGTTCAGGCCATGAAGAAGAGGGGCTTGGACATTCTTCCTTATACCCCTCCCACATTAACATAAACACAGATCTTAATTGTGATAACAAACATTTACAGTCTATTCTCCCTAAAGCCTGCTACTTGGGGGCTTCACCAATATGATAAAACTCAGGTCTCCACAACCCCTTATTTTAACCCAGACATTCCTTTCTACTGATAATAACTCTTTCAACCAATCAGAAACTTTTTAATCTACCTATGACCTGGAAGCATCTCTTCCTATGAATTGGCCCACCCTTCCGGTTTGAATCAATAGAATCAAAGTAAATCTTATATGTGTGAAAGGAAAATATCTTGGGGCCTCAAAATCACTAAGCTAAAGGGAAAATTCAAGCTGGGAACTGCTTAGGGCAAACCTGTCTCCCATACTATTAAATGTCGCCCCTCTGCTCACTGAGATAAATGCATATCTGATTGCCTCCTTTGGAGAGGCTAATCAGAAATTCAAAAGAATGCAACCATTTGTCTCATTTGTCTCTTATCCACCTATGATCTGGAAGCCCCCTCCCAGCTTCCAGTTGTCCCACCTTTCCAGACCAAACCAATGTTGGTCTTACATATGTCGATTGATGTCTCATGTCTTCCTAAAGTGTATAAAACCAAACTCTGCTATGACCATCTTGGGCACATGTCGTCAGGACTTCCTGGGGCTGTGTCACGGATGTGAATCCTCAACCTTGGCAAAACAAACTTTCTAAATTAACTGAGACCTGTGTCAGATTTTCAGGATTCACATTTTGGTAACCATGAAGGAATTCTGAGTGAGAGTGCCCCTGACCTTTGACAAATCTCCTATTGGTGCTTGGTACCAGCTTGAACTATCTTTATGACACAAACCAGCAGGATGATTTGCTGAGGCCTGGAAGCACCCCCTCCAGAGAATCGCTGCTCTCCCAAAATTTGGTGGAGAACTAAAGTTTATCTTGCTGTACAACTGCATTTTGGAGTTGTACTTGCTTCCAACCGAAGGAAGGCAAGTATTTTCTCCTTCCATGATGGAAGGCAGGTAACTCTTTTATGAAGTTTGAGCTCACTTCCAACAGGGAAGATAAGGTTTTCTTTTTTGTTTGTTTGTTTGTTCCTGCTTCTAGGATGGTAGAGAGCAGTCTTCAGCCTGAGACCCATTCCTAGGTAAGTAAGTGAATTGGAGCTTTCCTTGGCTGAAGTTACAATTAACAACCAGCTGGCCTTAATTTCTCCTTACCATCAAGGTGCTCAGTATTCATATATGTTGTGTGATCGTTTGTTTTGCTTAACTGTTTCTTTTGTTGTTGTTGTTTGTTTCTGTTTTTCTGTTGTTGTTTAGTCTTTTTCCCATTGGGTTTGACCAACTCTATCCAACTTGATCAAATTCGAAGGAATGTTCCAAATTATGGGGAATGAGCCCTCTGAAGTGGCTAAATTTCCACACACACACAAAGGTGGTATGATGGGGTAAAAAAAAAATGGCCTGCAAAAGGAAAAAAAAAAGGGAAGGATTTTAGATTTCAACTATTTAAGGAGGCTTTATTTACATAACAAGGCCACCTTTTTGCTTTTAATTAAGCTCCAAAAATGTGTGTGTGTGTGTGTGTATGTGCACGTGCTTGTATTTAAAAGGTCTTCATGTTTTCATTTTTGTTTTTTCTCTTCTAGGACCTTGTCTTTTTTTTTGAGCATCTTGAATTTACTAAGTTTACCATAACTTCTAATCTTGTGGCTTTAAGCGGTCTAGTCCACAGGCAGTAAGGTTTGTTATCATCTATTTCAAAGCTAAACTATAAACTAAGTTTTTCCCAAAGTTAGTTCGCCCTATGCCCAGAAATGAACAAAGATAGCTTGGAGGTGAAAAGCAAGATGGAGTCAGTTAGGTCAAATCTTTTTCACTGTCTCAGTTATAATGTTGCAATGACGGTTCCATAACATTAAATGATGACTATTGCAGTTTTCATACATAATCTAGATAAATAATTAAAAATAAAATTATTAGGTAAATGGAATGGGATAAATACTTGTAGACAAACTTGTCATAATTTAGAATCTAAAGTTATATTAAATTAAATAATAGATATTTTATTATTTGGGTATATTCCAATAAAAATATGTTTGAAGGAAAACATTCTTTCTAAAAAATGTGTCCTTTTAAAAAAAAAGGTAAACAATTTTGTCTAATTCAAAGCTTATATAAAGGTCAGGTATAAAACAAGGTAAAAGAAATCAGGAAATAAGAGAGATGTAAAGAAAGTTATTAAAATAAGCAGGTATTTTTGGGTAAGAAAGCTTAAAGAGAAATAATTTTATATAAGAAAAAATCTTGTATGGTGAATTTAGTCCTAGAGTAAAACGACTGGTTGTTTAAGAAAGGAATGTTCAGGACAAACCAAAACGTCCAAGCATGTCATGAATTTTCCGTGTAGGTCATAGTAAGAGAATTTATATTTTAAAAAAGTTCATATAAGCAAGTCATCATATTATTATTAAGTTTTGGTTTGCTTAGGAAACAAACTGAGATTAAATTTTTTTTTTAAATTAAAGTTATTACATCAGTGTATCTCTCTGTATGTGCTTTTAAAGTACAGGTGACTCCAGGTTACAGGGCTTTGACTCCTGGGTCTAAAAAGGGCACCAAATCCTGCTACATTTTACACACTGACAGCAATTAAAACCCCATCTTCAGGCCCTGTAGATGATGCCAATCAAAATCAATTGCAGAAATTAAACTGTTAAACTCCAGAAATTAAAGCTACTCAGCTCTTCAAGGCCCAGGGACTATCACTGAAGAGGTGGGCATGTGAATTTGTAAGGGCCAATTTTGAGAGATAAAAGAAGTTCAGTTTCTCCTCCATAAATTGATCATTGGTGTTAAAGACATACTGATGCAAGACCAGCATATGGGCTCCTGTGTCAGATTAGCAAGGTTTTCTTGCAGCATTGAGCAACTCCTTAATAAAGGTTATAAAATGCTTATGGAAGTTACATATTACGGTCAAGATTAAAATTTTATAGATTGTTCGTGAAATTTTAAAAAATGCAATTGCCTTCATGCTGTTTTTATTAGGGCTTATCATTTGGAAAATTAAGTCTCCTCTTTCCAAGAATGAAGGTTTCTGCCTTTTTTCGAAATTCTTGAGTTATCGCTTTGAGCAAATAAATGACTCATTTTACAATTACCTGTGATATCAAGTGTTTTAAACCTTTCATATTTGGCAGACTTTCCAAAATCAAATTACGGATTATCTCTTTTTCTGACCTAATTAATCCTTTAAAATGTTAAGTTCCCTAAAGTCCAAAAATGACATAATTTGGCTTATTTGGTATAAAAATTATAAAGAGAATATTGTCAAATATGAAATCGTGTTTTTTTTTGGGGGGGCTGTATTTGTATAAATATGTCATAGGTATGTGTTCCAAAATCATGGGAAACCTCTATAATGCTGATATGACTCAATGTACATTATCAGTAATAATTGTTATGTTACTGTATGCCACAGAGGTAATGAATTTTCTTGTCAATTATGTCTTTGAAAATGGCTGCCCTAAAACCTTTTGTCATCCACAGACAATTGTTGTCTTGTTTTGGTCCTTCATAGAAGGTAGTTTTATAATCAGCTATAAAACTCTAATGGTGCTCTTGAATACAAGTTTCTGATAGCTTTGGAGATCATGACATCAGAATGAAAGGAAAACTTTATGGACTCATGGAGAGCTAAAATGTTCATGAATATCAAGTAGAACAGGAATTAACTACATTGACTAAGCTAATAGAGTTAAATAATTCACTTAAAATTTTGCTGATCCTTTGTTTCATTTTTTCGGAGCAAAGGAAACTTCTTTTCAGCTATTAACAGCTTTTACGGTGGCTCACACCTGTAATTCCAGCACACATGGAGGCCAAGGAGGGCAAGAACAGCATGGCGGGACTGCCCCCATGATCTAATCACCGTCCACAAGTTCCCTCCCCCAACACATGTGGATTACAATACGGATTATAATTCAAGATGAGATTTGGGTGGAGATACAGAGCCAGACCATATCAAATGGTCTGATTACTTTTTCATGCCTCATCATTTTATTCATAATATGCATTTATCTTTCCCATTTTTTATGAGTGCCAGCATAATTTCTTAAATTAGACTTTGATTTACTGATTTTATTTTCTGAAATATCCAACTTGTTATTGAGTATATTTTAAAATTTATGTATTTTATCTGAATGTCGTTATTTCTAATTTCAGATTGCTTCCTTTTTGTGGATGCAATATCCTCTTGTCCTCTTTAACTGTGCTACTGTGTTGGTTAAAATTGTTATTATTTTTGTTAATGTGCTGGTTACAAAGTTGCAGCAATTTTGAATCATCTGTGCCTTCTGATAAGCCTTTTTCATTTTTAGTGAAAGATTGTATAGTATGTGAGATTTACATTTCTGGAATGCATATATAACATTATATCAAAATATGTATCTTGTAATTGAATTTTATTAGATTTAGGAGGGACCTGTCAGCCTAAGGATTCACACAACACAGACAGTCTCTAGTACTCTCAATGGTTTCTTTTTACTATGTTTTCTGGGATAGCCCTAGGTTATCTGGAACATCACCCAGGGCCACCAAGTTGTGTGACTCTGGCAGTGTACGTGAATGGCATCTCCTGGAGTTGTGCAGGGGAAAATCCACTCAGCTTTGTGTGATGGCTATGGCATTGTACCTCCTATTTAATTGGCATACTTGTTTTCATTAGAAATCCACTGTATGTAAGGGTCTTACTTTAGTTATTACGCATTCCCATAGCTGAGTATCTTGCCAAAATCTGAAATGCCCCGCTATTCTATGTCAGGCTCTACTGAGTTCACTGACTATTTATAAAATGAATCAGATAAAAATTTCAAAACACAAAGAATCAGAGCCATCAAAGAGTTTTTATACACCTCCCTTTATTTTTTACCTAATGATTAGATATTCCTTTCAATGCTTTTCAAATCTCTGTTAGTGAGGTTTCTTTCGTTTTTTTTCCCAGAAGTTGTAATAGTTTTCTGTCTCCTCCAAATTGAAGGAACTGATAAAGAGAAAGACAAGCCCAAAGTCAAGCTTCATAGACATAAGTTGCTAACTGCTTTCTTCTGATCTTGACTTTTTTAACCTTTCCTGAGGCAGGATTAATGGACAATAAGGAAATTTAATTTTTGCATTTTACATTTCATCTCTTTTTAACGCACTGAAAGGCAGATATTTTTTTCCTATTCTCTAATAGAACTATGAAAAAGTTGTATGCATATATGAGTTCTGGGCAACAAGATATTTAAGAATTTTGCTGATTAATACATGCATCCATTTCCTGCCCTTGGATCACAACATGTGTAAGTCATCTCTTGGGATCTAATGGTCAGAGACTTCTGGTATTATGCTCTAGGAACACTAGTGACAGTTGATAAATCCCATCTCTTTCTAAGAGACAGATTAACTTCTACATGGCCAACTTCCAAAAACTCTTGATCTCTAAGCAGTATTATTTAAGGGTCTTCTGAAAGATTTTAAGTGTTACAGTGAAGGATGTGGCCAACTCCTTAGTATGCTGATGCTGGTTGAGTTTTCTATCCATCCTTCCCAACCAATTCCCTCCAAGTGATTTTTACTAAACCCTGGAATTACCTCCTTTGAGGATTTTTCTTTTGCATATTTTGAATATCAAGGTGATAACAATGCCCCTATAGTTGGTCTCATATTGTATATAACTTTGAGAAATTTGAAGTTACTATTTGCAGTGTTCCTTACTTTCTAGTATTTATCCAGAATTTGCACAAATTATTATATTTCTTGATATGGTTTGGAATTGAGTCACCACCGAAATCTCCTGTTGAATTGTAATCCCCAATAATATTGGAGGCAGAGCCTGGTGGAAGGTAATAAAATCATGGGGGCAGGTTCTCACAAATGGTTTAGCACCATCCCTCTTGGTGCTGTTCTCATGATAGTGAGAGTTCTCATGAGATCTGGTTGTTTAAAAGTGTGTAGCACCTCTCTCTCTTTATCTCTTTCTCTCTATTCGCTGCTCTGGCCATGTGTCATGCCTGCTCCCCCTTTGTCTTCCACCATAATTGTAAGTTTCCTGAAGTCTTCCCAGGAACTGAGCAGATGCCAGCATCATGCTTCCTCTATAGCCTGCAGAACCATGAGCCAATCAAATCTCTTTTCTTTATAAAGTACTCAGTCTCAGGTATTCCTTTATAGCAATGTAAGAATGGCCTAATACATTCCTTTAAAAAGAATTGGGGAGGAAAAATGTATGTAAAACGTGAGATATAATTGTGCACAAGAAGCTCTACACTGTTTTTATTATAGCTGCCACAGGTAGAGTCCACAAGAAATAAACTACACAAATAATTACTAAATAGCACATTTTGTAAATACACTATATTCCAAATATATTCATGTCAGTCAAATGTCAATACTATTGGGAAAAAACCACAGCAAAATGTTATATGCTATATATTTGAAAATATTTTGTATTATTAGAAAAAACAATTGTACCAGTTATAAGAAATGTATTGATATCTTTTTAGATAAGCACAATAAATATCACTCACTTTAAAATACTGTTATAGAAATGAAATAAACAAAAAAAATATATAAGTCTAGGACAATACAGTCATAAATTTTGAACACAAATGATTACATTTTACTCATTCTTTATGTCACTAATAAATTATTTTCCTATTATGCAAAGTTGACAATTCAAAATAGAATTATTAAAACATATTACATGTGATTAATAGCTACTTCCTTTATCCACGGAACTATTGGAATTCCTTGAAGAGTTTGTCTGAGTTACCTTCAAACTACTTTAAGACTTTCACTGGCAAGTAAAAATTAATTATAATAACCTCTGTAGTTGTCCAAACATCTTCCACATGAGGCTTTAGGAAAGTTCATCGAAAAAAGTAACAATTCGTACTTAATATTGCAAACATATTGTTATTGTTATATAATCAGATCCATTATATAACATGCCTGGAACACCCTGGTGCATGCTAATGATCAAGTTTTCACAAACATTGCGGCTATGCATTTTATGAGGCGACACAGCTTCACACTGGACAGAGTTTACATAATTGATTTAACTCCATATACAACGAGACTGCATTTAAACAGTGTTCTTGACACAGCTTAGCCCGTTACCCTTGAGTCCACTAGGATTCACAGGGCTGCAGCTGAAGAGCCTAAGTGCCATGAAGGGTCTATAGGGCTTGTGGGGAACTTTTCAGGTGTGAATTGCCCTAGAAACTCTCTCTCTCTCTCTCTCTCTCTGACTACCAATTTCCCCTTAGAAACTACTCCCTGATATTTTAAGCAATAAAATTGTGAGGGGACATATTTTTAACTAAGTTATACAATGTGTTATATACTAAGTGTGAGTACTATGAAAAAATTTAAGAGGACTATAGAGGGTTGTGATGAAGGGGTACAATTTTAAATAGGGTGAAATTCTACGTAAGGTCAGTGAAAGCCTCACTGAGAAAGCAATATTTGAGCAAAGACTTGATGGAGGTGAGGATTGATCCATGGGGATATACTGGTACAGCACCATTACAAGCAGAAGAAAAAACAAAAGCAAGGACCCGAAAATAGGAATGTATCTGAGGTGTTTGGGCACAGCAAAAAAAGATGGTATGACTGGTACACAGTGGGCCAGAAGGAAGCTAAGAAGAGATAAAGTCAGAGAGGTAACAGAAGACCCAATCAGGCAAAATCTGAAATGATGTTGGCTTTTAGTCTGAGTGAGATGAAGAGCCTTTGCTGAGCCATAATATAAGTTTAGACACCTGCCTTTTTGGGTATTCCTCAACACATACCTTCACAAAAGGCCCTGTATTCATAATGTAACCCTGTATATGTTAGTTCTTATCTACCTGTAATTACTATGTATTGTCATAACGCTTTTTTTTTTTGAAAGAAAGAAAAAGAGAGGAAAGAAAGTGAGAGTGAAAGAAAGAAAGAAAAAGAATGTATGAGAGAAAGAAAGAGGAAGAAAAAGAGGGAGAGAGAACAGGATTCTTGTTCTACTGCCCAGGCTAGAA